>JASCZW010011983.1:0-30093 GCA_034211315.2 Aedes japonicus
ATTTTCAAATATTGTATCTGACAGCTTATCGTGACCCAAAACGAACCCTGCTGCAACCCATTCCTGTTATCCAAAATCCCACTGATTTCTCGTGGAGGTGCAGAGGTGTTCTCGGCTGCCAATAAAGCAGTATCACGTCAACATATTCCTACCCTTTGCTTACTTGACCTGCATTCGGACGGGTGGCGTAATAGCTGATCTGGCAAAACGGAGAGTAGCAACCTCGGGCGGTCAATCATGCTCATGTTCATGCTCATATATCGCCATCATTTTAGATTCCCGCATCCCGAGTCCGAGGCCACCCTAGACTACCTGCTAAAATTGTGAACAGTGTTGGTTGGTATATCGGTAAAGTGGTCAGGATGGATGAACAAGGAAACATTCTATTACTATCTGAAAAACGTATTCCATCCATAGGGGATCAGAAGCAATATCCGTCTGCTGATTTTGCTTTTCGTTGACGGGTACAGGTCCCACGTGTCCTTTCAAACAATAGTTTTGGCGTGAAAAACAGAATGCGCTGATTTGTCTCTACCATGATTCAGCTGTATACTGCAACCTTTAGATCCGTCCGTCCATCTAATTGAATGGCAAACTTTCCAAGCCGGCGAGCACATAAACAGGCATGAATTTACGCTGTTGCTAAAACAGTCTGTTGACGATAGCCCAAACATGATCACTACAAAAAAAATGGATTTCGTAAACGTGGATTGTCGTCATGGAATCCAGTTACTATTAATTAAGACATGCTTCTAGATACTGCTACAGATTTTAAAAAAACATTGAATTTCCTTCGTTATCTAATGCACATAAAGGAAATACTAGATTTGGCTGAAAATAATGGGATATTTCATGTAAATTTAAGCCAGATAACGCCTGAATCAAGCCTGTTGTATGGAAGATTGCAAACATTGTTGTATGGCACATTGAAGATTGCAAACAATTTCGTTGTTAAGGCCTAGGAATTAAAAGAGGGGAAATTTTACGCGCTTGTTAAAATTATTATTTTTTTTGTGTGGCAATACATCTCAAGTAGTAACAATACAATTCTCTACCTGATGTCATTCATGTTTCCAATGCTATACCTGTTGTGGATGGCCTAGATGCTCATCTCACATTGAGAAAATTGAAATCAAACAGCAAAATCGAAAAAATATGAAATGGCCAGGACAGGTTGAAGACAGTAATTTCACAGAAAAAAAATACTTTTAATAAGAGCTTAAAATTTTTCTCGTTTAATTGCAAGCTAGAGAGGCGTAAACAACGAAATTGTTTGCAATTTTACAAGCATCATACAACAATGTTTGCAATCTTTCATACAACAGGCTAGATTCAGGCGTTATCCGGCTTAAATATACATGAAATATCATTATTATTCTGCAACTAGCATTCCCTTTATGTGCATTAGATAACGCAGACAATTTAATGTTTCTTTTTATCTGTGTTGTTTTACGTGAGGTAACGTGTTTAACAAGATGTAGTTACTGAAAACTAAAAGTCCAATAAGCAAAGAGAATATTTCTAGACAAAATAGTCAAAGGTCGAAGTAACATTTGTAAACAATGACCTCTTGCGTATTTTTTCTGGGAGGTGCTGCTCCACACAAACAAAAAAGCACCAGAAACAGATGCAGGAGTTATTACCTTTCCGTTGGTAGTGGATATAGATGTTAGCAGCCTGGCACTTTCGGAAATTTACGTTTTAAGTCATTGTTTACAATTGTTACTTTCGACCTTTTGACTATTTTGTCTAGATTTAAAGCGAGGCCTGGAGCTGATACTAGGTTGGCAGGAATGAAAAATAAATTAAAGAAACAGAACAACTTCTGGAGTAGCTACTAGATAAAAGAATCCAAATGAATTAAACAACAGAACATGTAGATTGGTTCTTATGCGCAGAATATGAAACATTTAAAAACTGATGCGCAGAATAACGAACAATATCCCTAAAACCCTTTTTTTTCATGTGCTCTTTTTATATTTGAACAACAATTATATTTTATTTATACCTACGTTCTAGAACTACACATCCATATAACCAAATGTTAAAAAACCTAATGAACTTTTTGAAGCTCTGTTTGCGTCTAAAATGTCTTCCAGTGCGCAGAATATGGTACCTTCACGGTAAATACATTTTAAAAGATTGGTTGGTGGTGTAATGTCAATACCTGTCAACATTCGTTAACCAATTCCATCCATCTTCTCACTTAATGAATATAAAAGAATGTGCTACCATAAACTCAGCAGTGATCAACCGAAACGAATACAAATGCTTACCTCCGGTGTAGAGCGGGAACTTGGCAGTACGTTGACTGTTGCTTTGTCCATTTTCAGCTCTTTGACGACCATGAGCTCCAGTAAATATCATTTTCCAATTACAACTACCAAATAGAAACTAATCCTTACGCCCTACAAACTGCACAAAATTGTATGTGTCTCCACAAGGCAATATTCACCTTGTTCTTCTTTTTTTTCTCTCCAAACAAACAACAAAATCACCAAAGACCAATTTCACAAACACAAACAACCTCCGGAATTGCCCTTCAGCAGTAATACTGGTTCTGCTTAGTCCAACTTTGATCCTTCGACTGTTCGGAGGAGCCGCCAGCAGCCGCAGCAGCTAGCTTGAATTGCGCACTTTGCCACTGTTCCATTTTGTCAACGACGACGATCCTGTGCTGGATTTGCTCAGCTCGAATCCGGATGCTGCTAGTGCTCTCATCTCAAGCGCGTTCGGTGTGATCGGCTTGGTTGATTCACCTGTCGAAGAGAAGAAATATTTCAGAATCGTTCGACCGAATGCTGGTGCACTTCGACGCGCTAGTTTTATTTTAATTCTAGTTCAATTTGTTCAACCCCTCTTCTGCTTGACCGACCGGTCAGTGAAAATCTATTAAATGAATAGCGTGTTTTAAATTTTCCGACTGAACACAGGTTTTAGTCATCAAGCGGCACTGCCGAATGTAAGAAGAGGCAACATTCTCGTTCACACGCGGATAGATAGATGATGGACCTAGATATGAGAACGTCCAAAATCTCCTCAGGACGAGCGGTTGGCGTCGGGCCAAGAATACGTCGTGGCTTTTGTCAGCTTGCACTCGCGTAGTACAGCAATGAGCCAATTATGTTGGTAAGCTAGTGGTGCTCCGACCGACGAGATGCCTCCTTCGCTAGTACTTAGGGGAAATTTCATTTCACAATCGTTGACAGTTCTGAAGCGAAGCAAGAGTAGACCCACTGGCTGCTTCGTTTGGCCGTTGTACATAAGAGCGGAATGTAGGAATGACGGTGCGGGAGGTGTATTGAATGCGATTTCAATTTGTCGTTGACGAATTCCGTGCATTTTCGATGCATATAGTTTCAAATTCTGCTTATCTAATTCATTTCTCAAGAGCTGTAGTACTTGGAAAGTTTTGAGGGTTAAATGGGCAGATATTTCTGTGAACCGACGGATATGACTGCATGTACCGATGAATTTTGGACGTTACAAGTATCATTGCATCGTTGGGACACAGCAATTCAAGCCAAACAGGAGAATTATCCCAACTGCTATGCTAATTTGTATGTAGGAGTATTCGGAGTAGGTCCGGGAGAGCATCTAATGATAGTTCGACACCCCTCCCGCCTCTAGCAAGGGGGCCCCCATGCAAATGAAGTAACTTGAGACCTTTCCTCACTCTGGAAAGGGGGTCTTCCATACATACGAAACACAGATTTAAACGAAACATGAGAACTATCCCTACCGCTATGCAAATTTGTATGCAGGGGTTTTTGGGTGCGGGAAAGGATCTTATGAGACCCCCCTCTCGTTCGACACCCCTCCCGCCTTTAGAAAGGGGGGCTCCCATGCAAATGAAAAACTATTTTCTGCATAACTCAAGAACTAATCAAACAAATGGAACCAAATATGGCATGTGGAGGATTTTGTAGGCAAGAAATGTTTCTACGGTGGTTTGAGACCTCCCTCTTCTTTGGAAGAAGGGGCTCTCATACAAATGAAACACGAATTTGATCCAAACATGAGAATTATCCCATCAGCTATGACTATTTGTTTGCAGGGTGTTGGCGGAAATAAACCCTTGGCACTAATTTTTGACAGCTATTTATTACGTAGGCTTCAAAGCTACAAAAAAGGAACAATTCAAGTTTATACGATCTAGGATAGTTAATAAAGACTTACAATTTAGTGCTTTTATTCAATTTAACGATATTGTTTAAGGGTTAGATTTAATAAACAAATTCACTGTTCCAAAAATGTGCTTTCCTCTCGATGCAGGTTTCTGTTCTGACAGCACGATCGTCGCTCAGCCTGTCCAACCACCGGTGACAGCGGGTGACGTTGTATTCTGCCGCGTCGCGTTCAGGTACCGGGTTGCCAGTTTCACGGCCATTGTTGATCGGTAGACTTGCGGCAACATTCTCCGGCGGGTGCATCTTGCCATCAACCAAGACTGCACGGTTCTCTTCAACGTCAAGCAAGGCTAGCTTCGTAACTGGTCTACGCATGGTTCCTGCTTTAGTTTTTACAATGGCCTGACGTACTCTACCATCCGGTCCTCGAATAGCTTGTTCCACCCGTCCTCTAGTCCATTCACTTCGCCTACTATCGTCGATTATTAGAACTAAGTCACCATTCTTGATCTCTCTTGCCGCTTCTTCGAACCACTTGGACTGCCGACGAATGACTGGAAGATATTCTTTCAGCCACCGTTTCCAGAAGATATCCAGCTGTTCCTGTATATCAACCCACGTTCTCTGCAGATTCCGCTGTTGGTAGCGGATGTCCACGCTGGGTTTTTGGCACCACTTGAACTCCCGAGCAAAAAGTGGTTCGGAGTTAACGCTTCGGACTCATCCGAGTCTAACGGCAAGTACGTCAAAGGCCTAGAGTTAACTACGCTCTCAGCCTCCACAACCAAAGTCCCAAGTCCTTCCTCGTCAAGCTTCCCATCCCCGTAGGCTTCACCCATGGCGGCCTTCACTGACTGCACCATCCTTTTCCCAGGCGCCACCCATGTGTGGCGCACCTGGTGGTATGAAGACCCATTTACACTTAGAGGTAGTGAACGTTGCGGAGAGCCCTTGCTCTATTTGTTCCCGTAGAAGTCGCTCGGCACCTTGAAAGTTGGTCCCGTTATCGCTGTACACCTCCACTGGTGCTCCTCGACGGCCGATGAACCTTCGTACGGCAGAAATGCATGATGAAGTAGTCAAGCTGTGCACGACTTCCAGATGTACAGCGCGCACAGTAAGACAAGTAAAAAGGGCGATCCATCGCTTGACGTTTGCTCTACCTTGCTTCACCATCAACGGACCGAAATAGTCCAATCCGACGAAACAGAACGGACGACTGTAGGCAGCAAGACGGGCTGCTGGAAGTGGAGCCATCGGAGGAATGCACGGCTGAGTTTTACGAAGTTTGCAGAACCAACACTCACGGCTGCATCTTCGCACAATTGTTCGCAGTCGAGGTATTTCGAAGTGTTGACGAATCTCGTTGACTACTGTCTCTGGATTTGCGTGCTTATACTTCCGATGGTACAGATCTACCACCAGTGTGGTAACTTCACTCCTTCTAGGTAGAATCACTGGATACCGCAGATTGTACGATGCATGTTGCGCTGCTCCAATGCGTCCGTTTTGACGCATAACTCCGTCTTCATCCAACACTGGTACTAATTGATACAAAGAACTGCTTTTCGGAATCGTTTGCACAACATTTTCTGCCACAGACTTGTTTTTGTGAGAATCGACATCTCGTCCGGAAACATTTTCCACTGCACTTGCTTCATGATCACCGCTTCCGCTGCCAGCAGCTCCTCCTGATGTAACTCGCCAGAGATGCTGCGTCGCTTACTGTTAATGTTGTTAGCAAACCTCAGCACATATGCTACAGTGCGATGTAACCTCTCCCACTTCGAGAACCTTTCAAATTGAATTACCGATTCATACGGAAAGTGAAATAGAACAGAGGGTCGTATCTCCTCCTTCTCGATGTTGGATAATACTGGAGAAATCGGCCAGTGGTCTTCAGAGTACTTCAGGAACTCTGGTCCAGTAAACCAACGACTATCAGTGCTGAAATATGGTCCTTTACCCCACTTGGTACCTTCATCGGCCGGATTGGACGACGACGGAACGTATCTCCACTCATCTACGCTTGCAGTTTCCAGGATCTCTCCTACTCTGTGGGCAACGAACGGTCGGTAGTTGCGTGGATCCGACCTGATCCAGGAAAGCGCCGTAGTGTTGTCCGTCCACAGATAGCGTTGGGTAATTGGAATCGTGTGGTTTTCCTGAACAAATTTCAGCATTCGTGTGCCGAGTACGCACCCTTGTAGTTCAAGCCTAGGTATTGACATTGGCTTCAGAGGAGCTACCTTTGCCTTTGCTGCAATCAAAGAACATTGTCCGTTGCCTTCGGAATCCATCACACGTAGATATACAACGCAGCAATACGCCGCAGGACTTGCGTCGACGAAGACATGTAGCTGTGCATTCTTGTAGGTGGAGCTCGTTGCCGCTTCGAAGTAGCATCTCGGAATACGAACCGTGGAAATGAACTGGACCAACAGCACCCAGTCGCGCCATCGATTCAGCTCTGCGTCTTTGATGTTTTCGTCCCAGTTGATTCCGGTTCTCCATAGTTCCTGAATTAGTACCTTCCCGTGAATCAGAAAGGTTGCGAGTAACCCTAACGGGTCAAACAGTGTCATCACACAGCGCAACACCTGCCTTTTTGTTGGCCGAGTAGAAGTCTCGATAAGCATGCTAACTTCCTCGCTCATGTGCGTTGAGAAGCATAATTCGTCAGTTGCGGGTACCCACAGCATTCCAAGCACTCTCTCAGCGTGTTCCTTGTCCACCAGGTTGATATTCTTGTTTATATCGGTCCTTGGCTCTCCTAGAAAATCCAGCACTGCATCGCTGTTGGAATTCCAGTTCCTTAGAACGAAGCCACCATTGCGATGGACTAAACGTACTTCCGTAGCAATCTGCTTGGCTTCCTCCTCATCGCCGAAGCTGTCAAGATAGTCGTCGACGTAGTGGTTGTCAACTATCTTTTGAGCTGCACGAGGATACTGCTGCGCATGCTCCTTGGCGTTCAAATTCTTTACGAATTGTGCTGAGGCTGGTGAACATGTCGCCCCAAACGTAGCTACATCCATAACGTAGACTTCGGGAGGCAGTGCAGAATCGAAACGAAATAGAAATCGTAACGACTGCTTGTCGCTTGCTAACATGAAAATTTGGTGGAACATCTCTTGAATATCGGCATTCACTGCAATGTGGTACTGCCGGAAGAGGAATAGAACAGAAGGAAGAACGGTCAATTGATCGGGTCCCTTCAGTAGATGATTGTTTAATGAAGTTCCATCCACCTTTGCAGCAGCATCCCAGATAATGCGCACCTTTCCTGGCTTCTTCGGGTTCGTGACTGCTCCTAACGGTAGATACCACACTCTTCTGGGATCTGCTGTCTCTAGCTCTTCGTCTGTCGCTACGTGTGCGTAGCCCTTGGTCATGTAATCCCGAATATGCTGATGAACTTTCTGCTTCAGAATCAAATCCCGCTCCATACGACGCTCCAGACATTTCATTCGGCTCAGCGCCATAGGGTAGCTTTCTGGAAACTCGACGTAATCGTGCTTCCACAACAGTCCGGATTCGTAATGATTCCCAACTTTCCTTGTCGTTTGCACCAACAGTTTCTGCGCTCGTTGATCTTCGGCTGAAAGAATAGGGTTGGTTGCTCCTACTTCTTCCACAGCAAAGAATTGCTTCACTGTTTCGTGGAGTTCTTCATTTTTGTGCACTCGCACACATGAAAGCTGAAAGCTCTCTGATCCTCCTGCTGCTGCTGGCCATAAACGCACCAACCAAGCCTTGTTTTTGCTGCAACGGGACCGGATCCATCTCCTTCTCTAATCTTCAGCGGTAGGGCCAACCGCAGATTGTCGAGTCCAATCAGTATCCTAGGAGTAGCATCCTGGTAGCTTCTCAATGGCAGGTGCTGCAAATATTCAAAGCGCTTAGCTGCATCTTCTAGTTGAAAACTTTGTGTCGGTAGGTTTAAATTCTCAACTGTCCGTGCTCCAGCTAGTGTGTACTTCCGATCCTTACCTTCCCCAGAGATACAAATGGAAACACTCTGGGAAGATTTTTTCTGTACGGGAAGTATTGGCCGTCCATCTCAGACAGAGAGGTTGTGGACTGCCAGATATTCCCAGCTGCTTCACCAATTCTCCTTCGATCAGCGTCAATGATGACCCTTCATCTAGGAAGGCGAAAGTATTCACCTGGCCACTATTTCCATGAGAGTCACGGGAACTATCCTGAAGAGCACACTTGAACTCATTAGGCGATGAGTGTGATTATCTGCTACCTGCGTGACGACAGCCGATGATCTTGAAGTTGAATGCAAAAGAGGGTGGTGCCTATACTGACACCCTTCGATGCCGCAACGTGTAATGACTCGGCACGATCGTCTGCCATGCCTGAACAGGCAGTTCTGGCAGACACCAAGTGAACGAATTTTGCGCCAACGATTATCAATACTAAGAGCTTTGAACTCCCCACACTCACGGATGCGATGTCCAGGTTTACTGCAATTCACGCATTCCATCTTATCTGCTGGCTTATGTACCGATGCTTCGGAAGACTCTTCGATGGTAGACACGTGCTGGTTAACGAATCCTTTCTGCTTTGCTTTATCCTTTGGTTGCTCTCGTCCGTGGGATTTCTTTCCGTCCGACTCGAATGAAAGAACACTTGTAGCATCATCGACGACTTGCTGCATATACGCACAGAACGTTTTCACGTTTACATCGTCGATTCCACGTCTGTACCCAGCCCACATCATCTTCTGGTCCGCCGGAAGTTTCTCTACCAGTTCCTGCAACAGTGTAGGATTGCACAGGTGATTGAGTTCGTTTGCTGCCTCGATGTGATCGCACAGCGCCTGTATAGCGGTTCCATAATCGATGAGCCCCTCTAACCGGTCAGATCGTGGGGCTGGAATCGATCGAACTTTCTGAAGAAGAACGTTGATAAGAAGTTCCGGACGTCCGTAGCGCATCCGCAGTGCCTCGATGACCTGTGGTACAGTAGTAGGTATCACAAGCCGACTCCTTACACTTTCAAGTGCATTGCCCTTCAGGCACCGTTGAAGCCGGATCATGTTTTCCCCGTTCGTATAACCGCAAGCTTCGGTCGTGTAGTTGTAGCTGGAAATGAATATGGGCCATTCTGCAGGGTCTCCAGTGAAAGTAGGAAGATCTCTGGCCAAGGACTGTCGAGCTACAAGCTGCTGCGATGTTGGACCAGATTGCGGACGTGCGAGAGGTACTAAGGGGGATCTCTTGGGGGAAAGCTTGACGGTATAATGGATGCCGATTTGCATCAGCAAAGCGATCGTTTACATTCATGTCTGTGTTTGCATCTATTGGCGGAACAAACTGAGGAAATGAGGGTTCTTTTGGTTGGTCATGGGAGGACTTATATTAAATAAATCAGGTGTGTATTTATTTCGAGCGTTAAAAGGGGCCTGACGCTTACCTTCGTGTTCCAGGTTAGGATACATTTTAGGGATAGCACTAGTATCTCGGCGTTCATCACGTATTGTCCTATCCGGCTGGGGTACCAACAACTGGGGCGCTTGCGGTACCGTGTTCGTAGGCCGCTGTCGGGAAATCCGCACTTATTCGCTGCATACAGATATCCAGCTTTGCTCGTAACTCAGCTACTTCGTTATACACGAGAGCCTGCTTCTGGGTGAAGGTATCGGAGGATGGTTGTTGAAGGATTGGCGAGGCTGCTGGTGCTGGGTGTCCACCCACCGCGCCTTCTTCCGAACCTTCACGGGACTTCGCTAACCATTCCTGTACCCGTTGAGCGTGTCTCATGACGACTAACCTGGCTCTTCTGACTACGGATCTCCTCGGCTTCTTTCGCGTCGTCAATCAGTTTTTTCTGTTGTTCCAAAAACTTCAGCTGTAGCATTAAATCGGCCTGCTTCCGCTCGATGTCCTGCTGTTGTTTAAGTCGCTCCAGATCACGAGCAACCGATGATCCGGTTTTGTTGGATCCAGTGCTTTTTGCTGACACACTGTGGGCTGCTTTACATTGCTCGCACATCCACTCACGTTCACTCACCGAGGAATCGACGCCGGCGCACGTAAAGTGCCACCAGCAGCTGCAACTATCGCACTGCACAAAGCTGCCGGGCACATCGGACTGTTTGCATCCCGCACAACTATCCTCTTCATTGTTTCGCGGCGTGCCTAGTGGATTTCGAGGTTTCGGCATGGTAGTTAAATTCTTTGAAGAATTGTTGGCGGAAATAAACCCTTGGCACTAATTTTTGACAGCTATTTATTACGTAGGCTTCAAAGCTACAAAAAAGGAACAATTCAAGTTTATACGATCTAGGATAGTTAATAAAGACTTACAATTTAGTGCTTTTATTCAATTTAACGATATTGTTTAAGGGTTAGATTTAATAAACAAATTCACTGTTCCAAAAAATGTGCTTTCCTCTCGATGCAGGTTTCTGTTCTGACAGCACGATCGTCGCTCAGCCTGTCCAACCACCGGTGACAGCGGGTGACGTTGTATTCGCCGCGTCGCGTTCAGGTACCGGGTTGCCAGTTTCACGGCCATTGTTGATCGGTAGACTTGCGGCAACACAGGGATTTTTGGAATCGGGGAAGGTTCTTATGATGGTTCGAGACCCCTCCCGCATCTGGAAGGGGTGCTCCCATACCAATGAAACACAAATTTCTGCATAACTCGAGAACTAATCAAGAAAATGGAACCAAATTTGGGATGTGGGGGTTTTCGGAACCAAGAAATGTTTCTATGGAGGTTTTAGACTGCTCCCCTCTGGGTCTGTTCATAAACCACGTAGACTCATTTTTGAAAATATCAGACCCCCTCCCCCCCCCCTTAGACTTTCCTCCATACAAATTTTTGTATGGAGCGTAGACTTTGGTCAAACCCCCCCCCTCCCCCTAGAAAAGTCTACGTGGTTTATGAATAGCCCCTCTCTGGAAGGGGTGGGCTCTCATGAACTTTAAACACAAAAGTCAACCAAACATGAGAATCATACCTACTGTTATGAAAACTTATATTTAGGGGTTGTTGAAGCCGGAGAAGGTTCTTATGATGGTTTGAAGCTCCTTTTCCGCCAGGATTTTTATATATATTGAAATGAATTTCTGTCTGACTGTCTGTCTGAGCGATCGGACTGAAAATATGTATGCAAGGATTTTTGGGGCTGGGGAAGGTTCTCATGATTGTTTAAGACCGCTTCCCCCTTCTGGTAGGGGGGGAGGGCTCCCAAACAAATGAAACACAAATTTCTGCACAACATGAGAACTAAAGGGCGTACACGAAATTATTGCGACACCGAAAATGTCATGCCAATTTTCTTTTAATGTTTAGAATCAAACCAAAATGTTGGGGTAGTTTTATACATATATTTACTTTAAAAATCAAAAGAATCGATGGAGCCTTGAGTGTAAAATTGAACGCATTTTTGCTTGATGCCCTCCATCAAAGTCTTTACAGTGTCATCCGGTACCAATTTCTCAGTTTTTTTTTCCATTTTCATAACATGTCCTTCTCGTCTTTGACTGTCTTCTTGCTCTTCCGAAGTTCCCGCTTCATCATTGCCCAGTACTGCTCCACCGGGCGCAGCTCCGGACAGTTTGGCGGATTCATGTCCTTTGGAACAAAATGGACAGAATTGGCCTCATACCATTCCAGGACGTTTCGTCGTCCATCACACAGCAGCCATATTTTGTCAGCATCTTCTCATAGAGCTTCCGTGCCCGAGTTTTAGCCGTCGATTGATGCCGCTCATCGCGGTTTGGGAAGTTCTGTACCTTGTATGTATGTAGTTCAGCTTTCTTTTTTGCATTCTGGACGTAGCTCTGTGACATGCCGATCTTTTTAGCCAAATCACGGCTTGAGACGTTGGGATTTGCTTTAATCATCCGCTTCACCTTTCCCTCCGTCTTTTCCGGTTCCGGTTTCCTTCCAGCTCCTTTGCCGTGGTCCAACGTCAACCGCTCCTGGAACCACGTCAACACTCTGGAGACGGTTGAATGGTAAATGTTCAACATTTTTCCGAACTGCCGGTGCGACAGGTCAGGAAATTCCAGGTGTTTGGAAAGAATTTGTTCTCTCGATTCGCGTTTGTTCACCTCCATTTTCGTTGAATCAATAAACACGACTTCGAGTTTGACATCATGTAAATAATACACATGAATGAGAAAGTGTGCAAAATTTGGTTGATTTGGTAAAAAAGTTATGCCCTGTTGAATGTGTCGCAATAATTTCGTGTTCGCCCTTTAATCAAGCAAATGGAACCAAAATTGATATGCGGGGTTTTTTGAATGCAAGAATTGTTTCTATGGTGATTTCAAACACAAATTTCAACCAAACCTGAGAATTATCCAGGTAACTAAGCCACAAAATTTGTATTCCCTGGGTAAGAAGAATGTTCTGATACAAGTTTGAACCCCTTCTTAGTCAAACAAAAAAACTCATTCAAAAAAAAAACAATTAAAGCGTCAGTTCTAGGTAATGTTCATTCATTTAGTTGCAGGCGTAGCAACGCTCGCACCGGGATCAACTAGTAATTGATAATTTCAGACAAAAATCGTTGCAATCTTCTTTTACAATGAATTATTCTCTGTATGCTTGGTTAAAATTAATTTTAGTATGTTTTTAGTTTTAAAATTATTATAGTTATACTGACAAGCAGGAATAAAAACCTGTTTGAATTTCTGAACCGCTAAGGCATGAACAATTTAAACAAAATTAGGTATATATTTTAACAATTATGGTTGACACATTACGATAGTAGTTGGAGCACCTAGATTAACATGAAATGTAAATAGTGATAAATTTGGAACAAATAAAGAGTTAAAAAAAACTAGCTGAACCCGGTGCGAGCCTTGCTACGCATGCAGTTAAATGAATGAAAAATTAATAGAACTGGCGCTTTTATTTTTTTTTTCTGAATGAATATGGTAAATGTATTTCTGTTTGCTAATGTGTGTAATTTCTGCAAACAAAAAACGAAGGTTTGTGTTCTAAATTTAACCCTTGGATCGATAGTTTCTACAGGTTTTTTTTTTCTGTGTAGAAGCATATCTTAGAAAAAAACATTTATCGTCAAACAAAGCCGTCAGTTGGAACGTAATTTTCCCTTGCATAACTTTAGATTAACTTCTTGTGCATAATATAGCGCTGAAAGTAGCTCAAACATACCCTTTTCTTGACAAAGAAGGGGTTAAACTCCTATCAAAACATGTTGCTTACCCGTAAAACACACTTTGTGTGTTTTATTTGCGTGGATAATTCTCATGCTTGGTTCAAATTTCTATCTCATCTGTTATGACCCACCTAAGAAAACAATCCTGCCTAAGAACCCTCACATGCCAAATTTGGTTCTATTTAATTGATTTGTACTCGAGATTTGCAGAATTTTTTTTTTCATTTGTATGGGAGCGCCTCCCCCTCCCCCTTCTAGACGAGGAAGGAGCTTCGCACCATCATAAGGACCTTCTCCGCCCCAAAAACCCCAAAATATAATTTTTCATAACTGTAGGGCTAATTCTCATGTTTGGTTGACATTTGTGTCTCATTGGTATGAGAGCCCACCCCTTCCAGAGAGCTGAGGGGTCTCAAATCACCGTAGAAACATTTCTTGCCTACAAAAACCTCCACATTCAAAATTTGGTTTCATTTGTTTGATTAGTTCTTGAGTTCTGCTAAAAAAATATGTTTCGTGTGTAAAGAAGCTATCCCTTCCAGACAAGGGAGAGGTCTCAAACCACCATAAAAAAATTCATCTTCAAAAACTCCCACATGCCAAATTTGGTTCCATTTGTTTGATTAGTTCTTGAATTATGCAGAATTTTGAGTTTTATTTGTATGGAAACCCCCCTTTAAGACAAAGGAGGAGTTTCGATTCATCATGAGAATTTTCTCCGTTGCCAAAAATCCCTGAATTCACAATTTCATTACAGTATGGTGGATTCTCATGTTTAGTTGAAATTTGTGTTTCATTTGTATGAGAGTCCCCCTCCCCTCTATAAAGAGGGATGAGGTTTCAAACCACCGTTGAAACATTTCTTGCCATTTAAAACCTATACATGCCATATTTTGTTCCATTTGCTTGACTAGTTCTCGAGTTATGCAAAACATTTCTGTTTCATTTGTATGAGAGCCATTTCTTCCTGATAGGGGAGGGGTCTCAAACCACCCTAGAAACATTTCTTGCCTACAAAAACCCGCACATGCAAAATTTGATCCCATTTGCTTAATTAGTTCTCGAGTTATGCAGAAACTTGGGTTTCATTTGTATGGAATTTGAACTATCATAGGATCCTTTTCCGGACCCAAAAACACCTGTATACAAATTAGCATAGCAGTAGGGATAGTTCTCATGTTTGGTTGAAATTTGTATTTCATTTGTATCGGAGCCCCCCTTTCCAGAGAGAGGAGGTGTCTCGAACCACCATAGAAACAATTCTTGCTTTCAAAAATTCTCTCATACCAAATTTGGTTTGATTTGTTCTCGAGTTATGGAGAAATTTGTATTTAATTTGCATGGTAGCCCCCCTTTCTACAGGCGGGAAGGGTCTCTAACTATCATAAGAACCTTCCCCGGCCTTAAAAACCCCTCCATGCAAAATTCCACACCGATCGGTTCAGTAGTTTTCGATTCTATTAGGTTCAGACAGACAGAAATTCATTTTTATACACATTTCGAAATTATGAATTTTACACCAGACGTTATTCATGTTTGTAAAAAGTCGGGGAACGTGAAGAAAGAACCCGTGTGAAATTATGTCTCCTGCAACCAGGGTTGCCATTAGTTTTTGAAAAATATCAGGCATCTCACAAATAAAAAATCTGGCAAAATCTGGCAATACACGGAAACAATTGAAAAGGTTCAAAGAGGTTTTACAAATGTTGACAGGCTCTTTACAAATGTTGTCCCAAAATGAGTAATTTATTGTCAGGTATACTCGCATACTTCAGTAACAGACTAGCGTGGAATTACACTATTTGACCAATGCCAAATGTTTTACAATTATTTGACCAAGTATTTGACGGACTACCTGTTCGCACATAATAGCTACGAATCGTTTTCAGTGGACGAGAACTACACACGTCATAGCTGCAATAAAAAAAATAATAAACGTCAAAACCGCGTGAAAACGTAATGGGTTCAAGTTTGCTCATGGAACTGATTATTTAAAGTCATAAAAAAAAATTCATCGAAAATTTCAAAAATATCATTCATATGGTTTAAAACGAAAAAAAAAAAATGTGTTCCATCTTACACGCCTACACAGAGACAAATCTGATAGTCAATTTTACCATTATTGGGGGTTAGGATGACTATTGCAGTATAGTGCTTTTGAACCGACTATGATCGTGGTCAAAACGAACATTAAAAATAGTTGATCTAACATTTGCAATAATGTCGGAATAATGTCGGAGTCCTTGCTACCATGATCATAGTCAAGAATACCATGAAGTGGTGAATTCGACCATTTTCATGGTTATTGTAACCATTATATGCGATAGTCATCTTGACCATGATTTAATTGTCGGTATAACGATTGAATTTTTTTCAGAGTAGCAGTGTCCCATCTTACAAACATGACGCCATGAACACAAAACATCAAAAAATTGTTTTACTTTACGATTTGTTTGGAAATGCTTTTGGAATCATAAAAATACACCAAAAATGCTAGTCAACACAAATGTTAACCTTTTGATGTCGATGGGAAATTTCCACTTATTAAGCACAAGAAATAATTGCTATTTTAATTATGCCAACACTTTCCAAAATTGAGACCTGCACTGTAACCGTCCAGTACCCATTAATGGGTAAAATTGTACCCATTTTTTGATAGTATATGAAGCTGTCCAAAAAATGGGCACTTTTAAAATTTGAATAATGCATACTAATTACCCATTTTTTATTGTTTATGAGATATCAAAAGATGGGTATTTTTCTACCCATTAATGGGTAAAAAATATCTTAACATTCTCCTGGCTCGCTTTGTATGGTTGAAAGTGCGCTGTTCCAAAAATAAAAAAAACTTTGCATCGGAATTCAGTCTACAGAAACGCGTAGGATATGGAAGAACTGAAGGCTAAATTGGATAGCGAAAGCATCCAAAACCTGAGAGGTACGTTAATAATTCAATAAAAAACCTAAAAGTAAGATTTACTTGTTTTTTTAAAATTAATTGAGTTTTACATTTGTAGGATACCGAATACCGGATACTGCGCTGGAAGAACGGCTTGTAATATTAGTCACATGGAAACTCAATGAGCATGGTTTAGCGGATGTGACACCCCACCCGACCAGAAGCGTATAACATAAACATAACAAAACTATAACAAACCTTGATAAGAGTTACTGATTATGATATTAATTTGTTTAAGACATTTACATCTGGATAATTGTATGACAAAATTAAAACAAATTAAGATATAATGCCCTGGGAGGCACAAACTGCGTAAAGAAATAAATTAATTCTAACACTACCTGATATGATTTTGCTTCACCGTAACAAAACTGTTACAAAGTTTGTTTTGTTTATGTTATATCTGTATTATAGTTTGCTATAATTTTGTTACCTCTTGAGGATTTTTTGTTACAATTTCTGTTATTTTAACAACATCCGCGATCTGAATTCTAACAACCTATGTTATAAAAACAGCGTAACTGAATAGCAAAACCTGAAATAATTTTGTTGTTTCCTTCTGGTCGGGCATCTTATTTCCCCGGAACTTTTTCGGCCGGAGCTATTTCCTGTACGATAAAATTCACAAAGACAAATACAAATACAGTAATTGAGATCTATTATGTTTGTGCTAATGCTCATTATTCAATTTCACAACTAATAACAAATCACGAAAAATACCCATTTCGCAAATACCAAACATTTTTAAAAATGGGTATCTCATACTCATTTCCCAAATAACAAACGTTTTCAAAAATGGGTATTTCGTACCCATTTCCCAAATAACAAACATTTTGAAAAATGGGTAAAAAGTACCCGATAGCCTGACGTACAGGCTCTTTACCCATTAATGGGTAAACACGTTTTACCCATTAAATGAGTTAACCCACTAAAGTTCGAAATGGGTGATATTTTACCCATTAATGGGTACTGGCTGGTTTCAGTGTGCAAGAGCTAAATCGAATGAGTGTATTCACTCCAAAAGCAAATGGAAACTGAAGAATAGTAAAAAAATGAGGTTAACACTTGTCAGCGCGATAGTGTTGTCGCTGTAAATGTCAAAAGTGGCGCTGTTCCATCTTCCAAGCCTTTCCTCTATCATTTACTAATGCTATGGTGGGCCACCAAGCGGAGGGGCGGCCCTACTTGTCTTATCTTTATTTGCAGGATATCCACAGAAAAGGGGGCGTGACGGCACTCAAAAAAAAGCGTGCTTTAGTGAAACTATTTTCTACAGAGGCAGAAAAGGCAGCATAATTAATCATCAATTAAAAGAGAGATTTGAGCAATAAAAAATGAAAAAAGTGCCACTAAATTATTAAGGCCTGTGCCAACAAATAATGTGTGATCAGCATTAAAAAATTAGGAATGAGCAATAAAAGATGAGAAAAGATCTTCGGATAATCTAATTGTGACCGGTAAATCTATCAAATAAAGCAACAGCTATTAGTATATGTGCAATTAAATATGCCAGTATATCCGCCAAATTATGTAATTTGAGCACTAAACTATTCGCATATGTCTTTCAATTTTATTGGATTTTCCCATAAAACAGTAAAATGAGCAATGGATATTTATATGGTTATTTATTTATCCATTGCTCATTTTACTGTTTTTATGGAAAATCCAATAAGATTGAAGACATATGCCGAATAATTTAATTAACAAATTCTTAATTTGGCGGATACTGCCATATTTAATTGCACATATACTGTAGCTGTTGCTGACTGACAGATTTACCGGTCACAATTAGATCATCCTGAAATCTTTTCTCATCTTTATTGCTCATTCTAATTTTTTATGCTGCTTGGTAGTCTAATGGTAGTGGCACTTTCATTTTTGGTGCTTTCTGAATTACTAAGTGCAGGTAAATATTTTAGTCGGCAGAAAATGCGATCAACATTATCTACTAGTTTACGGTGTTTAGGTCATGCCGGACTATTCGGGATTCGGTGAAACTTTCGTTCGATGTTCTGTTGCTAGTTGGAGCGGTCCTATACTTTTTCCAAGCTATCAAACATCCTAGTGATTTCTCGTGGTAATACGCAAAGGGTTTCTTGGCTTTCTTCAAAGCGAGTATCACGTCAATTTGTTCCTTTTCATTCCCTACTTGACCAGCCTTCCTGGTTGACGGTTCCGGTTGCAATGTAAACGTTGCTCTTCAAGCCACAGGTACAGATGACCTGCAACACCAGATATTTCTTCGCGAACTTTGACAGTTTAATGTGCTTGAAAATATCTGCCACCTTTCCCCGTCAGGTTGCCGTATAAAATTCCTGTCCAAGAAGCTGTTTAAAGTCTGCCTTCATGTAAGTTTCAAACTTCGTCTGCATCGTCATGTACAACTTTCGCGATCGTGCTTTGGTCGAAGTGTTTTGTTTATCGTTGCGATTTGGAGCCACCACTTTCTTGTAAGTCGACAGTCCAGCTCGTTTTTGAGCTCAATCCACCGTTGAAGGCACCACTCCCAGCTTCTTTGCGACATCTCGGACGGCGAGGTTGGGGTTCCGCTGAAAACAGCGGGCAACTCTTATTATCGTCGCTGTGGCCTCCGGCTTTCGATTTCCCCACCGAGTTTTCCTGGCTGTCGATAAATGTTCACCGAACACTTTTAATACGTTGGTAACAGTTGATTTAGCCACATTCAACAATTTCACCAACTTGGCGTGAGAGTAGTTTGGATTTTCGCCATGCACGTGCAGCATTTTGACGCGTTGTTTCTCTCCCGTCAACGACATTTTGATAACTGAAGTGCTAATCTCAAAATCAAAATGGAGGCATGATGCTACACGCACACATACTCAAAATGAATGGTTGGTAATATTTTTAATGCACGATGATAGGAAATGCGTCAAGTTTAAGTCGACCAAATTTTGATCGAAACACTCTTTAATGTGTGGAATTTATATTATGGCTCTTTGAAATGAGACATAACAATATAAGACCGGCGCCACGTTTCAAGTTTTAATAAAACCTTTACTCAGTGAACAGTCGATTCCCTACGAATGTCAATAATCGATCACATTGTCTGTCAATATATACTTGCTAGATTTATATAAGCGGCATAATGTCAAGAAACGCATATGAAAGGGGTTGCAGCCACGAAGAATTCCCACATCATTATTACGGAGCAACGAGCCCTACCAGACTGCACCAGCAGTCAAGGCTCCCAGACAGAATGTCCGTTGAATCCCCACTTGTAAAATCAGTGCAACGATGCCAGATATGTTACGCGGCATTAAATTAAAATAATCAACATGTGATACCATCACATCAGAATATGTCTTTGGTTGCCATCGCAGTGCAGATGGCGTAGGCCCACCCATCGTAACCAGAGGCGAGGAACCACATCCTGAAATTTGGTGATGATTCGGTGAGATCGTATCTATTTATTTTATATTTGTATTCTTATACTCTGCTCAACACTGTTTCAACACAAAGTGTCATACTAAAAAGACTAACACACTAACCCTAACACACGTTAGCTAACCCAATTATGTCCAGAATTCTTTCTCATGATGGCTGCGTTTGTATTGGATTAGATTAGGTTATATCAGACTAGAAATGATAGCACAAAAAACACGATCAAAGGATTATACCAAATTAATAACAAGTTCTATTACCAGGTACTCATTTTTCGATCACTGAATATGTTAGCATTCAGGATGAATAAACAGCCAAAATAACAGAATGAATAACAAAAAAATACTCGTTGAATATCATAATAATAACTCATTTTGTTATCACTGCGAACAACTTGATAACAAATCCTGTATTGTAACCAATTTTATTGAAATAGTATCAAATTATGTTATCAATTTGAAATGAAATTCTCATGCTAATAACAGAAAAAAATATTTTGATTAAAAGCAAAATTTCTTGTTCAAATATGCTGGAAATATTTATATTTTTACAATTCAACTTATAACGTTCATAAAAAATAGTGAGTTCAAAATGATAACATATGATAACAAAATTTGCCAACAGTGATAACTAAATTTGTTATGCGATAACAGCCGAAATTAAAACGATAACTGGGATAACAGAACTTGTTACTTATATGATTTCAGCTTGTTATTTTCCTTTGCTAGGGAATTGAGACCATATCCCGACTGTCAGAGCAAAACCAAATTTTCAGACATTCTTCTCTGTTCAGAAAGCGAAAAATCATAGGCCATACGGGTCTAGAACTATAGTTATTGCATAAGTACCAACCGCTTGAACATAAATGAGGCATCACTTAACCTTCTTAGACTAGATGCTCTAAACGACCAGTTATAGACAGTTTTTTTGTTCAAAATATCATACAGGGCTTTCTGTTTAACGATTCCCTATTGGGTTCCACGTGTCTTCTTACCGTGTCGTCTTGATACCAAATCCACCCTATCTCCAATGGGTGCAGGGACGTGGCCAAGTGAACGATTGACGAGTGTCTTCATTAAGAATTTTGCGTGAAGAAACGTTTTTTTTTTTAAAAAAGGAGATTTTCTTAACTACTAAAGTTTTCATAATGAAATTCACGCTATGTTGGAGTAAGGCTGTGTCATCAAAAATTTCATTAAGATTATCCCAATGCAGTTTTTTGAAAGAGTTGAACCCCAATTTCTCTAGTATTCAACACCATTATTGCTATAGGTAATAGCTTTGAATATTTACAACGTATTTTATTGTGTGGGATAGGTTGCTGATTTTCCACTGAGGAATGTGTGCATTGAATTGAGCTCACATCAGTCATCAAATTTCCCTCACCTTCCCACTACCATCCCATCAGTTATGCATCAGTAATTTTAATTGACTTTATAAGCGAATCGTCAATGCAGTTTCAGGCATCATTTGAAGAAATTTACTGCCCTGTAGCTTCGAACCTGAAACCAGCACCGAGTCTGCATTCTATCATACGATTTTCTACCAACATCAACATCATAGTGGATCGTGGTTTTTAAATCGATCATAAAATATTTTTTAGGACTTCATACGCTTCCATGCCCTCCCGGTTGCAATAAACATCTGTGAATGTAAATTTTATGCGAAATTGAATAGCTCGGCAATCATGGTCCCTCGGCGTTTTAAGTATTCCCCACGGAATATTCCGCTGTTCAAGAAAATTGGGTACAGATGGGAAATTCTCTAGCAAAATTTGATTGCTTATTCCATTAAAATTCGCCTGCTGAAAGATCAAAGCTAAGTGTTTGAAATGAAATGCCATTTAATGTTTCTACAGTCGAGTCTCCTCTGCTCGATACACTCCCTCCCTCCGATGGTGGAGTTAGAAAGATTCAAAACAAACATTTCCGCGGAGGTAAAGTTGCCAATTGAAGTGCAGGTTCAAGAGTGAATGTTTACGAAAACAAGTGCAAATAAATTTTCCAATTATATGTTATTGATCGAATATAAGTTTGCCGTTTTTCGGTTGAAAATCGACTTTCAAACATTTTTTTTCTTGATCTAAGAAGTAATTAGTTGTGTATGGATTGTTTACGCGAATGAGTTTGAAAATCGCCTAGCGACGACAGTCCACATGTAGCGTCATTTGCGCGCATGCAACCAAGGGAACGGACATTAAGTACGTCACGGAAAATATCAAATTTTCACCTTTTTCCCCGTCACGATGTTTCGTATGGACATCAAACAATTTTTGTATTTATTCACAAATCTTTTCTCCTCCCTATAAGCGAGACGTTCTTAATGAACGTTCGCCAGCGATTGTCGTTCATTCGACGTTTACACACATTAAGACGATATTACCTGCCGGAAGGGGGTGATGACAAATTCAAAGCTCTATTAACGACAGCTACCGGTCGCCGACTAATGGGAGGGAAAATCAAAGTAACCACGTTTTGATGATTCGTTAGTATGCATCCTTTCCACGTCATTGCCAATAGTTTTTCAAAGTTGATCAAGGATTTGCTTCGATTATTTGCCATTATAAATCACCGTGAGCTAGTTTATGCTAGAATAAATGATGGGTTGTAAGTCAAACATTTGACAGTTTCAATGTCATTCTCATTTTTGATACAGAGAGCAGTCATAGGATCAGGTTTTCATAGAATTTTGCAAGATGACGTCACTAGTGAACGTGTGGTTCATCCTGATGAATGGAATTCAGTTTTGACAGGTATTCGTGGTTTGTTTGTTTTCGAATTCAAAAGACAGATGAAACAAATCACCGGATCCTGTCAATAGAAATTCATCCGATTCATTTTGCGAAGTTATGTTAGGTTGGTGTAAAACTCAATTGAAAACTCACGGTTCATACTTCAGCAGGGTCCGACAGATTTGGCATCACAGAAAAATAATCACAGGAAGCTGATGAGTCTCAAAACCTTCGATAGCACAAATGGCATCTTGAACATCACATACTTACACAGAAAAAATCCTGAATTTTCATTGAAATGGAAATATTGATCATTGTAAAATTGTAATTAATTCCACATGATACCGCATCTTGAAAATATATCTGTTGAACGATTGGCTTTTGCATACAATATTTTCATACAAGATTTCAAGACAAGATTCTGAATGTAAACATGTATGTTATGTGACGCTCCATTTTGTGCATGATATTGAACAGAAATGTACACTACTTCTTCGAGCTGTGTATCTGCTCATGTTTGAGCTACTTTGCCACGAATCTAGCTTGAAGGTTGCTTGGTCTCCTGCTCCTTGAGTGTCTCAAACTTCCAAGATCTTGCCTCAATTGGTTTAAGCCTCTAGCTTGTTCCGCGCGTAAGCGTCTGTTTTTGACCGAATTCGAAACAAAAACATTATTGCGGAATTGGTGTCCAGCATTCTTACCGAATGTCCCGTTTATTGTATCCGTCCAGCTTTTGAAACTTTCAGGATACAGTACCAAAGAATCTTCCGCATGCATTGTCCACGTCTCATGGTTGTAGAGAACTACGGGTCAAATCAGTGTCACGTATGCATCAATATGGTACACGTAGTACAGAGATGAAGTTTCCCAGACCCCAGGGTCATATGAAGTCCACAGTAAGCAGGAGTTTATCCAACAATGCGTCTCCAAACTGCTCTGCGGCAATTGTTAACCGACAAACTCATCCATAACCTCGAACACTATCTCCGTCCATTGTCAAAATTTGGCCTCTACGACTATATCACGATCCGGTGTTAGTCTTCGACTGGTATTACATTAATCATTTAGTGCTAGCTTTGTGCTCGGATCAAAATCGCCTGCAAACGTTCTTCCGACATTAAAAGAGGTTCGCTAACGAGACCCAATCTTCACAAAAGAATAGCACATCATCTATCGTGAGACTTGTATTCAGAAAGGCACAAAGCTGACGGGCCTAGCCTACAAAAAGCTGGCTGACCAACCCTCAGAAGCGGACGAGATCCCGCGGCTATTGAAATCCTCACGGCCTTCAAGGCTCAGTGTGGAGTCGAAGTTGTCACAGCAGCCATACGGTTGCGAAAGGGTCCATTTGGGACCAAAGTGGCTACGATATGGCTGACCAAACACAAAGTGGGATGGTCCGTTTACCCACTGAGTGTGCATCAGCCGCCGGAGCATGTTTCAGGCGCCTCGAGAGCGGACGTGGAAGTCTAAAGGCCCAGATAGAAATGACTTATGCAGAAGGTGCGAAGGAAAGACCTCAAGGCTCGGGACTGCACGGAACTCCCCGAATGTATGACGTGTTCTGAGAAGCCAAATAACAAGCACGTCCCGGGAGGTCATAAATGTCCGGTCGACAAGGGTAAACCACGAAGCTAACAGTGCAGGTAACCCAACTAAACCTGAATCACTTAGTTGCATCCCTGCCGGTAACGGCAATTAACTTGCGGATAGGTCCAATAAGGCGGCATTATGGCCGACTTTCAAGTTACCAGTTCAGGAGGTTGGGTCTACTTCAAATGAGAACTTTGCGGCTGTAAAAGTGAATGGAGTATTTTTCTGCAGCTGTTACGCGGCGCCAATATTGTGAATTGACCTTTTTTTTCAAATGGTTGATCGGATCACAAGAGCGCTAACTGGTCAAAAAAGCGAGCGACTTTAACGCCTGGGAGCTGACGTGAGGCAGCTACCTTACCAATCTAAGGGACCAGGTCCTGCTTGAGGCCTTATCCAGTGCTCAATGTAGTTGCCAAAAGTACCTACCATAGAAACGGAGCGGGGACGATCATCGGCGGGGCATTCTGCAGACCTGGGCTGTCGAGCAACTGGAGATTGGAGGATGGCTACACTTGATGGTTTGCTATAGTATCGTCCACAATACTAGGCAGTGTGTAAAGGGAAGAGCACCCACTACATTCGCCCGCAGATGGGGGGTATCATACTTCGATGAAGAAGTATTCAAAAAGGTGCTTGTGCGGGAACGGAACATGAGCGAAACCCAGACCTGCTACGCAAGTCAATTCATAGCGCTCCGGGTCGAGCTCCGGGTCAAAATTGAGATGAGGTCTCACCATCAATGATGCGACATCGGGATTTCAGCAGCTTACTGAAAAGAGATCCAATCGCCTAGGTGAACATCCGCGACGTTACCTGATGCGCTGTGCATTCGGCCTCGAAATGGTCAACTCACCGCTGCCGTGTGGCACTGGATCTGGCGAACCCTGTGGTGCCATGTTTTTGTATGGGGATGCAATAAGGAGCGCAAATCTTCTGGCGGAGTGTCTTTCTGGCCCGTACTTATACTCGCCAAACATTCTTCTTTTTCAGAGAGCCATGGGTCATACTTGGGTCCCAACCATTTCAAATGAAATGGAGCATCACTTAACCTTCTTAGACTAGATGCTCCCAACGATCGTTTTTAGAAGAAATTTTTGTTCTGTACGCCAAACAACACATTCTGTTTAAATATTCATTCAGACTATTCATATCTATTTTCTTCGATATCACCTGAATCCTCCCTAACTCAACGAAAATTCGCCAATAATCTTTTAATAGCCGTTGAAAAGGACATGTTGCTCGTACCTTTGAAGCACGGTAACAACGCCACGGTAACGGACAATGGCATGCGATATCAGGCATGATACGCGATTACACGATACGCGGACGAACACCGAGCATGGACGGCTATTGGTTCTAGTAAAACGGAGCAACCTTATACAGCCTAACTAACAATGGATTTATTGCATGCCATGTTCCAAATCGATTGATATCAAAAATACGATGTGGTTTTTTTTAAATGTGCTAGATCGTCAAAACTGTCCTGATATATGTTAAACATATTCAGTGAATGCCCTGAAGGCCAACAGACATTTGAGATAATCTTGGGATGTTCATGCCGAACAAACAAACTTTGCTTTGGTGTAGCTCATAAAGCTACTGTTATAACTGAAGACCTTATGTATTGAATGACTAAAACTATCAAGATTATTCTGTGGAAGTTTCAGTTGAATAGGTTTAAATAGTTATCGTATTTTTGTACCGCAGCCAAGAGGTTTCGGTTACTTCTGTATATCTTATATTTCTGAACTGCCAGTTTTTGAAAAGCTCTGAACCTGATCCCAAGCTGACCGGTGACCTTACGAGTAGACTCACTGAATGTGTTCGAATGCATGGCGTCACGTCTACGGATCTCTACTGAACTCAAGGGCGGTTTAGGTGACCTAGAACATCCCCGGATATCTGTTTTCCTTCCAGAGAGATTTATTAAACTGGTCGAATAAATATTGTTATTGTTTTTTGGTCCCGAGCTGCAGTTACAGCGTGGAGATGTTCAGGTTTGAATGCCAGGATAGTTTGATTAACCTAGGAAATTATCTCATAATGTCTTTGGTATTCTCCGAGATGTTCCAATGAATATATTTCAATAAGCAGCGTAGTGGCTTAAGAAGGCTTTTGTAGCAACTGTTGATCCTACAATCTGATATCGAGGATAGTTTGTATGAAGCCAGAACATGTTATATTGCTTACTAATGTTTAGTTGACCTTTAAGAATGTTGATTGAATATGTTTGAATGTTTGCTGTAACTTTGTATTGCCTAAACATTACTTGTAACAGACTGTAAATCCTTAAGTTCTGAGTGCCAGGACGGGTTATATGGCCTAAAGTCAGAATAGTTATAAAATATTGACTGTTGATCTTCTAAAATATTCATTGAATATGTTTGAATACATATGGTCACCTATATATAGCCCAAAAGCTACTATAACAAATGTAGATCTTATGTTTTGAACTTTAGGGCAGTTTGGATGAACGCAGAATATCCCAAGATTGTCGCATTATGTCTGATGACCTCCTACACTATTCAACGAATATTGTTAAAAGAACAATATCCTTGCATACTCCGAAAACCTATTGTTACCACTCGTAGATGTTATGTTCTGAACTCAAGAACAGTTTCGAAGACCCTGATCATCCAAGTTTATCTCGCAATGTTTGCTTACGTTCCGAAAATATTCATTGAATATGGTTGAATACGTAGCGTTACTTTGTATAGCTCAAAAGGCTATTGCTACTACTGTTGATCTTAAGTTCTGAACGCGAAGGACCAGTTTTGATGACTAGAATATCCACAAAATCATCAAATATTGACTGATGATCTTCCAAAAGGTTCATTGAATACACTACCAGTCATGAGTACGGACTCGCTTGGAAAAGTATGCAACACTCATTTGAATATTGCAGCATCCTCCAAAAAGTTTAGGCATGACCTAAAACAGGTGACTTCGCTGATGCCTATAACTCGGTACTCTGATTATCTCCAAAGGTGCGGTCTTCAGAAAGTTTTTAAAAGGTCAAGAACATCCGGAAGGTGGACGGATTTGTTCGAGTTCCACCGCCACGTGGCACTAGGGAGCAAACAAATATGCACATTTTCAACATGTTCTGTCTGTAATTCTGGTAAGATAGAAAGTTCGAGTCTGAGGCAAAATTGTTCTGAACGTCAACGGTATCCGCTCTGTATGAGAATCTAACTGCTTTGTGACGGTAGTGAGCATTTTCAACTTGTCTTCCTCGTGATTCTGATAGGTTTGGGTCTTCGGCAACTGTGTTCAGCAAGTCAAGGTAGACAGTTTGGTTCCAAATTCCACCACTACGTGGCGCTGGTAGGCATGTAAAATTGAAAATTTTCAACTATTTTATTTCGTGAAATTCTGGAACAAACCAATGAGCCGAATTTCGAATGTGTGGTGAGTCGGTCTGAATCACCTTAAAGTATAACAAATTACTTGAATATGAATAAAATCAGACATCAATCATTTGAATGTATGCAAATCAGGCCTGAATCACTTGAATATGCAGTAAGTCAGCCTTGAGCCAATTGAATATTAAGTGAGTCAGGCCTAAAACTAGCTGAATACAAAGTGAATCATCACCTAAAAATTGCTTGAATCACTTGAATGAGAAGCCTGTCAGCCCCTAATCACTTGAATTTTAGGTTAGTCAGTCCTGCATCATTGGAATATTAAGTGAATCTAACCTGAATCACTTAAATATGAGTGAATCAGGTCTGAATCACATTGAAGATGGAAAGTAAATCGGCCTTGAATCGTCCATCCCTTGAATGTCCTGCATCAGCGAATATGTGAGTGAATCTGACCTGAATCACTTAAATATGATGTGAGATCTACACGAATATGAAGTGAATCAGGCCTAAATCGCTTGAATGTGAAGTGAATCGAGCTGAATCACTTCAATATGAAGTGAATAAGCCTTGATTGACGTGAATATAGGAATGAATAAGACCTTAATCACATGAATATGAAGTAGACAGACCTAAATCACTCGAATTTGTGGTGAGTCGGTCCTAAATCTCGAATTGAGACGAATCAGTTCAGCATTACTTTAAGATGAATATGATCAGGGATTGAATCACTGAATATGAAATAAATCAGCCTTGAATGACATGAAATATGAAATGAAAAAGACCGTAATCACATTAGTGAGTAAGTGGATTAGACATGGTTACCTGAGATGTATGTGAGCCCGTCCTGAATTTCTTGAATTTGTAGTTGAGTCCTCTGAATTACTTGAATATTAATGAAACCGGGCCTCAGTTACTTGAATGTGTGATAAGTCTTTCGTAAATGACTTGAATTTGAGGAAAGGCAGTCCTGCCATCACTCTTAATATAAAGTGAATTAGCCCTTGAATATTAGTGAACCAGACCTGAACCACTTGAATGTTTAGTGAGTCAGTTCTGAATGCTTCAATTTTTAGGGAAGTAATCCTGATTCTTTCAATATTAAGCAGAATCAGACCTGAATCAGTTGAATATGTGATAAAATCAAATCTAAAAAATGTATAAGCATTTGAATGAGAAGTCAGTTAGTCCTAAATCAATTGAATTTGAGGTGAGCCAGTCCTAAATCAGTTGAATATGAAGTGAATCAGGCCCCAAACCAAGAAGACTTGAACTTTCTAGAAGTTGTGTTCTGCGACTGTTGATTTGAAGTGGCTGAATTTGAGGCTGTCAAACAGAACGAGAAAGGAATTTCACATAACTTCAAATCGACAGTCGCAGAACACATCTTCCAGGAAAATCACGACATAGCGACGAATGACATCACCAATATACGGACTACATCTACACCCTGAAGTTAGACGTCGCAGAAAGCTTAGAAATAAACAGGTCAACAGAGACAAACAAAGAACACAAATCTACTAAACAAAGACCAAGGCAACGGTTACACATGGCTCTTAAACTTGCTACCTTAACGACAACAAAGTCGACGCAGCGTGAGCACCCGCTGCTTCACAATAATTAGGTTAGGTATAGGGAAAAAGCGAGGTGGATATTGAGTACGTCAGTTTTTGACGCATAATAAGGTATGCTACACAAAAACATAATAGGATAACGTATAAACGAAATAAAGATAGGTTAACGTTTGTATTCAGAGAAACAGTATATACACGGCAGGTGGTGAAGGTTTTCTTTAAGTCGAGTTATTAGTACGAGACACTGAAGAGAGTTGTAGACGAAATGCGCGTATCTGTCAAGATAAGCAAAGGTAGTTGGAATAAATGAAAAATACTAATTTTTCTTCATTTCAGAGATAGAGATGTTGTAATTTCCGCAGATAGAAGAATTGATGTTAAGCCGACTTGTCGAAGACAGTGTACACCTCTATACATGCCACTTTCCTTTGGGGTCATATATGATCCCTTAGGCCTGAAGGGGGTTAAGATGCTTTGTAAGACAAAGCTTAAATTTTGAAGTTTTTCAAACGTATGTGGTCCGAAACCAACATTGTTCTCTATTAAAATTGATGCGTAGAAATATTTCCAATCGATTGGTGTAAACGTTTTGAAAGTATTTTGATAAATTAGTGAGGATCTTAACGCCTAAAATCTGGCCACTCTTCGTGACGATCGTAATGCAATTTTTTTTAAACCGTACCCCACTGCAGAAAACAAAGACGTGGTCCTACGTTAAAAAAGCATTTATTCCAAAAGTTAATCAAAAAAGAGATGTTTGTAAGATTATTAAAAACAGTCAATTACCTCTGCAAGATACACCTTCTGACGGGGTACAACTACAAAATTACGCCTACTTCTACTTCTACATCTCTTTCTCACAAACCCACATCCCAGGAAACGATCCGATATTATTCCTGATAACATTTCCCACTGCACCTCCAACCGTGACATGTAAGTTCAAGCATAAGTTTGAGCAGAAGATAACATATTACCATATCTTGAGAGGGAATTTCCAATCCATGGTTCAAGCCTAGTGGCTTGGCTGTTACTCAAGGGTACCAAAATCGACTGGTTCCATTTCTTCAAAACCAGAGATCGAAATTCTCACTCAACTGGGTGAAAATCATGCTCTCTCATCAAGCTGTTTGTCGATGAGTAGCGATCCGTTCACATTTTCATCTCTCCCTTTTCGCCGAAACT
>JASCZW010011984.1:0-30086 GCA_034211315.2 Aedes japonicus
TTTTGAAAAGGGCTAAACTGTTTTTATCGTTCTTTTTCAAATGTGTTCAATAAAAAAATGACTACTCCTACAAAAAAAGTGTTGTATGGGTGATTAACACAAAATAAATCAAGTTTCAAGAAAAAAAAACTGTTGAAAAAATCCAAAATGAGTGCTACACTGAAAAACAATACTTAAAAAAATTCATTTAAAAAAATCCATTTATAATTTCGATGAAATTTTGTCTCATGATAGTTAATTATGTTCCCTACCAACCGTTCATACATTACAAGATGGGCACTTTTAAGGAAACAAAGTTTTTCTAACAAAAACTTTTTTAGTCCCATTGATTTTTTTTTAGTGTATGTTGTTATCAAAAATTAAACCAGTGTTATACGACTCAAAATGCAATGAAACTTAATTTGTGATGTATGACAAACCGAAGCACGCATATTCACGCAGCAGCACTCAGAAAGTACGACTAAATATTCAATTTTTGAACACGCATTTAATACGTGCTACTGTAATTTCTACCAAAACGTGTCGACCCCTATTCTTACCTAATACTAGGTAAGGCTATTTAGTTGAATCCAACTACCTAATTGACAGAAACGAATCAAGAGTTGTTCCTTACCCTAATATAAACTAAACAATAAAGTGAATCCGTAACATTCAACGTGTTAATTCTCTTTTCGAAAGGTTATTAAGAGCAGCTCTGAAAATTTTCATAATGGACCAATCGTGTAAATCAAGATTCAAGTGCTGTGCAAAAATAAACAATCCAAAGTGCAACCGTCATAACCTACGTATCATGTCATCAAGGATAATAGACAATATTCGTTCCAGGGGATATACCCATGAAATCGACGAATCGATGAGTATTTGTGAGTCATGTCGTGGATTGATAAGTCACAATAGAGGTCCGGATACGAAAAAACGCCGATCGGATCGAAACGACGAAACTATGCAGCTGTCAATTAGTGGGCAGCAACATCGCGATGATCCACAACCATCAACGAAAGGTCAACAATCTTTTTTTAAATCGACTTTGAATTTTTTTTATATAATTTTTTTCAGTGTAGGGCTCATTTTGGATTTTTTTCAATATTTTTCTCTTAAAATTTGACTTATTTTGTGATAATCACCCATAAAGCACTTTTTTGTAGGAGTAGTCATTTTTTTATTAAACTCATTTGAAAAAAATCGATAAAAACAGGTTAGCCCTTTTCAAAAGACAGCCTAGAATTTTTTTTAAGAAATTAAGCATGCAAAATGGCTTATCTAGTTATGGACTATACACCCAGAAAGTTTCGCTGTAATCTGAGAGGGTACTGCCAACATTTGTTCGAGTTGGTGCGAAAGCGGTCTTTAATCAAGGGATCAAGTGACTACAGACTTAGCTCTTAACCTGATATCAAATTGATCAAAAATTCTACAACCACCGGATTAATAAAATGGTTTCAATTGACTCTGAGTATTCACAATTTTCGATCAAATGTGTAAATAGATATTAGGGATTTAGAAAAAATGAAAAAAGTCCAAGGTACTATATTGTTCTAATATTTTTTCTCGCTTCACAGTCTGAAGCAAATGCCACCATTACAATACCTTGTATAAAGACTAATCGTTAAGGGAAATCTACCATAAATTATCTGTTCAAGATTTAACAATACGCGGGGGGGGGACTAATTTCCACAGGGATCCAGTCTAACCAGTTTCCCAGTTAAACTATTGTAAGTATTTACTATAAATTTATAACGATTTTTTGCGTTTTTCTTTTTTAAACTTTTTAAAACTTTAAGACAAACATGGAAAAAAGTACAATTATTTTTTGAAACATTCGTACTGAAAAAGGCGGCACTTCAGTTAAAACATAGAGTGAATACATACATTAAGTTTACAATGATCCACATTGAAATATAAGTAAAGCAAAGCAAATCTATGCATCTTTATTAAGGTTGCAAAATAAAATAATACATCTTTGTGTTCGTGGTAACTACCCAAGTTACTTCAATGTTCTTTTAAATACGGGATCATTATTATAAGTAAACAACTTTCAAGTTGATTCCTGTGAAAAAAATAGGTGGCAATGTTGTCGTTTGTTAGAGTTCGGTATGACGTGAAAAAGTACGTGGAATAAGTTTTCACACTGAAAAAATCCCATTTATTATCGCAGATTTGCAATTTAAAACATTTTAAACACATTTTATGTATCATCCATCTTAAAAATCTAATCTTCGACTCATCCGTTAGTTTGAAATTCACCAATATATGTATTCAACAAGATGTATGATTTAATATTTAGCTTGCTAGTTATGCCCCTGAATCCCCCGATTTTTAAAAAGGATTTTTATTTTGAGGTTACACGCTATTTTAAGAATTTGAAAATTGTGGGGAATTATTGGGTCTTTTTTTCATTGGGCGAATCTGAAATTGAGAGACTCTTTTTGATTAGTTTCCCTTTCAATCATATTCTATTCAGCTTTACGTTTTCATTCTACTGTTTCTAGAGTATGCTTGACAGCACTGTTGTGTTTCTATCTGTACTAAAGAATCCCTCAAAACTTGTATATATGGCGCTGTACGGTCAGATGTCAACTCAGTTTTGAGTCGTTTTGACTCACTTTCATCCAGTGGAGTCACCAAATTTGAGTAAATGTTACTGGCATTGACGAGTCGACAAATCAAAAACATCGACTCAAATCAGATGGATGTTTTGATTTGTTGACTTGTCAGTGCCAGTAACATTTACTCAAATTCGAGTGACTCTACTTTGGATGAAAGTGAGTCAAAAACGACTCAAAACTGAGTTGAAACTGCTGGCCGTGTAATAAATGAAAGAGAGCGAGAGAGGAGAGAATCTCTCATTGCTAGATTCACCCTCTTGAAAAAAAAATCCTAGAATTAAGGCTCCACCCAACTGCAGCGTTTTTTTGCCGCCACGGCAGCGAAATCGCGGCGGAAAAATCGCCGCGGTGAGATTACATGGCGGCTTATGGGACTGCACAAACCGACGCGATGCGTTTTTTAATCGCGTTGGTTTGTGCGCTCCAATAAGCCGCCATGTAATCTCACCGCGGCGATTTTTCCGCCGCGATTTCGCTGCCACGGCGGCAAAAAACGCTGCAGTTTGGTGGAGCCTTTATGTGGATGTACTGCCAATCACCACGGTTTTCTTCATGATGCACCAATACTACCACTTAAGAGCAAAACAGTTTTTGCACTACTACATGCAGGTTGAAAACTGAGGACTCAATTTTTGACTAGATCCACTTTTTACGAAAATTGAGTAACTTTTTCGTGTGATAAAAAGGATAGTAATACGAAAGAAAGAGGGGGTGTTTTAAGCGTGAAGGGGACATTCACCTAAAGAGCAAATTTCAAATTGGAATAGATGCATCATCCTACACGTACACACCTAAACATTTTTTTAAATGCACGATTATGAAAAAATGGCATCAAGTTTGGGTTGACCAAAACGGTCATCTTTGATGATTAAAAATGCAGATTATTTGCGAAATCTAAAAATCATAAAAAGAAATAAAATTTTGAAACACCCAAGCGGCGTCAAATTACCCACCTTGACAAATTCCACAATGTCGAAAAACTCCCTGAATACGGACCTGTGAATCACGTAACCGTTTACCATACTAAATGTAAATACTTCCACACAAAAGATGAAAGCGGTGCGAACCCGGCACGGTAACAAACATATTTCCATCCAAATGTGTGGGGGCTTGCCACCACCTCCTGCGACACCCACCCGACTCTCCCACTCTATGCTGATAACACGTCCCCCGTGGAAGTAAGGAGTCAGAATCGTCGCTTCCGTTTTCCGTTGCAAAACACGCTCCTTGAACGATATAAAGTGGCAACTATGCGCTTCTTCTTTTTCCTCGTTTGATACGTTTATTTTAAAGCATTTGTAGGCTCTTGACGAAGCGCGCATGATGAATTTCCAGAGTAATCGTGTCGTATTTAAGAGAATTACTCGATCGAATTGGGAATCGAGCTCGGTGCCTCGGTATTAACGTGCATTTACGCCATCGTCCATTAGGTCCTTTTAGAGAAACTATATGCAATTGTTTCTTCTTGGCTCTCCTTGCCATTAGGAATACAGTAGGGTCTCTTATAGTCCTGTAGCCAATTCTGCTCATTTTCGGTAGCTAACAAGTTTATCGTTGACCCTAACCACATGCAAAATACCATTAGGGATGGTACTCCCCACTACACTATAGGTGACCTGACTGTAGTTGTTTGAATTGGTTGAAAGATTAAAAGTGCGAGAGGATTTATACTGAGATCACCTTTGGAATTTATTCCTGCGGTCCGTCATCTCTGGGCGTTTGCAGTTGGGGTTGTGTGCTGTGGAAATTTCCCCAAAGGAGAAACCACCATGCACTTAGCGAGCACGTTCAGTTTATACTTAAATGTTTCCCATTTCCGGTTTTGTTTTCGCATGCAATTGTTTACCAGCGCTTAAAGTTGTTCTGCTTGCAAAAACCACAATCAAAACGAAGTTGGCGTTGACACCGAATCAATTGTCAAACTGAGCAACCCGGTGGTAAAAAAATCATCAACAACTAAGAATTTGTTTTTCGATTCTCATTTCCTGTGATTGGAAAAACTCTAATCCTCAAATCTCATGCTTGAGTCTAGTGGGCCATGAGTGTTGCGATGTCGAATTTAGTGAGGAACAAACATCCAATGAGTTTTCTCGATCAAAAATTGATTTCATTTGGCGTGGACCATCGTTATTATTGTTCTTTTAAATGCATTAGTTTGTCAATTGAGTGGATGTTATGAGTTATGAATTTTTGGGGTTGAGTGCGTGAACCTCGTTTCATGAGATTCGTTCACTTTATACAAACAAAAGTTTATCTCCGCCCCAGGAGTTCCAATGCATCAGATTTGAGGATGATTTCCCGAACACTGCTCCGTTCCTACAACCAGTGGGAAAATGAACAATCATTTCTTTATTTCCAGTCGCGGCAACCAGCAGAGAGCAAACCGATGTTAAGTCCCCCTCCCCCGTCTGTTTCACTTTTCTTTTAAGAGTGTCGACCATTTTCCGACGCAAAAAAAAGGCAGGGCAACCCCGATTGGCTGAAAGGCACTTTGTTGCTTTATCGAAAACTTATTGCCTTCCCTAAGAGTAAGCAAACTCGGCAAACTCGGCAACAGAACCGACTTTTTATTCCGGGAAAGTTCACGCTTTGATGCGGGAATACGAGTGGAGAGTTAATCAATAAATTGCTTCGGTTTTCGGGGAAATTAAATTTTGGCGAACATTTTTGGTCAATGAGCCCACTGTAAGCTGACAGACAGAGGACCATAATGCAACCCAAAGGCTCACATAAATTATTCTCTTTGAAATGGATTTTCCGGCTTTACAAATTTACGACGAATCTAATTTGTTTGCCTTCCTGGTATGGGTTGTGGAAGTTGATGCGGTGCGTGGCGGGCGGTGCTTTTCCGCCCATTGGTTTCTCGGTGTGTGTGGCTTTTTGTTTACCGCCACAGCTTCGTTGCATGCGAATGAAATTTTAGCTGGCGAATGTGAGATTGTTCTTGGAGAGCGAGCTTTCATTTTCAGCTGGTTACGAGCAGTTGTTTGTTGAGGTGCACCATACTCATGCTTCGACCACGATGAGATTCTTCGTGAGGGCTGAAATTGGATTGGATTGCTCTGAAAACAATCATTTAGATAAATTGCTTACTAAGATAAAATTGTGTTTTTAAGAAGAGCTAAATTGGTTAAGGTTAATGTGCCTCTTTTAGATCCCAATCAAGTTTTTGCGAATCATATTCATCGCTGATTATTTACGCGTGTCTGAAAATAATCCTTCGTTAGTCGTTCAGTTTTTCAAATGATGACCATGAGCATAAGCAGAAATTGACTTTTTGATTTTTTTTCAAAAAGGGGAGTGCTCAAAAGTTTTGTTTTCTCGACAAAAGTCCCCACAGATAAAAGATCGTCCACGGAAAAGAAAACGGATCGTGAACTAGTTCACGTTTTCAATATTTTTCCCTTTAAATGTTATTAAGTTGAACATTGCGTGATTCAGTTTACCGTCTCGTTTAGCGGACCCACAAAGCGGTCGAATTTGACTTTTAGGATAATTTCCGAAATCGTTTTTTTAATGCCTTAAGTGCATAAAACTTCAAGATCAGGGGCAGTCTTAACAAATTAGAGGTGAGTTTTATCAGTGATATAACCGCGAGATTCTCGTAGGACCGCGTTGGTGTGTAGTAATAATGGTATTGTTCAAATAATAAATTATGAAAATTTTACTCAAACAAATACTCCTTTACTGTTAAAGTCCTGAAAAGGACAATGATAATATAACGCGTTGGAAAATAATTCAAGAGCTTTTTTCATTTGAGCGAATCTACCATTGAGAGACTCTCTTTGATTACTTTCTATTTCATTCATATTTTAATCACCCTTATATATTACATACTACTATTTGTAGTGTATGCAAGCCAGCACTGTTGTGTTTCGATCTGTACTAAAAAATCCCTTGAAAGTTTTAAAACGGCGCTGTAATAAATAAAAGAGAGCGAGACCAGAGAGAATCTCTGAATATTAGATTCGCCCTAATGAAAAAAAAAAACGAAAATTTACCGCTAAATATCCGGCATTGCTTTGTCTCCCATACCACAACCAGACGGACTGTGGCGGGAGAGCAAAGCCTCGTTCGAACCGGCAGCCTAAGGCCAGGCGCCCACTGATGTGGCGGAGGTATGACATCTGCAAGCATACACAGAAAAAAATAATTAATTTTAAAAAGCGCGGAAAATTTCCCCTCGTGTAATTCCAAGCCAACCGAGCGTAAACAACTATATTGTTTGCAATCTTTCATACAACAGGCTCGATTCAGGCGTTATCTGGCTTAATTTTACATGAAATATCCCATTATGTTCTGCCAAATCTAGCATTCCCTTTATGTGCATTAGATAACGCAGAAAATTCAGTGTTTCTTTTTATCTGTGTACCAAAATATCTTGTCGACATTCGCCTCACGCCACAAGACTTTGCCTCGATATTTTGACATGTTATGTGATGCCACACTTCCGCCACATCAATGGACGCCTGGCCTAAAGCTGCTAGCGAACACTGAACCAATTTCGTTCCCCCACGGCTATGCACTAGCGTTGATAGCATAGCCAGGGTTGCCATTAGATTTTGAAAAATATCTGGCATATCACAAATAAAAAATCTGGCAAATCCGGTATAACACGGATATGTGAAAACATAGACTAACATTTGAAAGGGGTTAAAGGGGTCACAAATGGTACACGTGTCACACATGCTGATAGGCTCAACAAATGTTGTCCCAAATTGAGTCATTTTTTGACTCGTATACTCACATACTTCAGTAACAGACAAGGGTGGAATTACAATATTTGCCCTATGACCAATTATTTGACACTTATTTTACCAAATATTTGACGAATTTCCCAATCGCACAAGATAGCTACGAATCGTTTTCAGTGGACGAGAACGACACACGACATAGTTGCACTTGTTATTTTGAGGAATTCTGCAATATGACCAAATAACATGAGTGCGCAAACGAATCAACGAAATAAAGTCAAAACCGCGTGAAAACGTAATGGGTAAATCCCAGGGGACTCTAATATCTCAGGTGGTCGATTTTCTTCAGTTGGTAGAGAAGACGGGTAGAGTAGCGGGGTATCAAATGAGATTTAGCAGTGGAGCGAAAGAGTAAGAAATACTCAATAGTGTATTATGCACATAATGCCAGTTGTTGATTGCATTTTCACCTAGGAGTGAAAAGTTATATTAGTGTAAACGGAATTAGCACGTGCACTTTTCCTCGCAATATTAGTGTTGCGTACAACACCACTGTGCAGCTTCAACAATACAGACGTCCATGGAGGATCGCCGGTTTTTTAACCTTAGGATGTGATGTCTGCCAAGTTGACAACGTCATGGAAGTGGATAGAAAAAGGCAAGTCACGAGTGATACAATTCGTTTTTCTGCTCTTGATTTCTAAAACTAATTTCTACAATTATTCTTAAATCTAAAGTTGTCACAAGTTTGAAATGTAAAGTAGTGAACTATTTCTTAACTATCAGGAGTGAGTAAATCATTATTTGTACCGAAAACTTATATTTGGACGACACAAATTTATTAAATAATGCAAATTTAGGGAACTGTCAATATTGGTTAATATTAGACACAACTGACGGCAACCACGTTGAAATTGGTTAGTTGAAATATTGAAGCTAGGTTAGTACTGAATTAATTTAACAAAACCCTACACATATTAATCTTAAACAATATTTAGTAATTAATTGGAAGCCCTATTATTTACTGCGCCGATTGCCAGCATGAGGAAGAGGAGAAACTAAAATTGTAAGATCCCTAAATGTAACCTATACTATGTTGCTAATTAAAGTTACTTCATTTCAGCTTCAAGCTGCTACTCGTTAAAGGCTGCTGTGAAGAAGTTTTTTCTGAATAAAATCTGAACAATTGGTAAACAAATCTTACAGCCTGACGCTTCATATCCCAAAGGCATAGAACACAAGCCTGGCAGTGTGAAACTAATCATCTCCTTTAGGGAACGTCCATTAATTACGTCACGCAAAAATTGACTTTTTTTAACCCCCCTCCCCCCCTTGTCACGTTTTATTGTATGGACAATCAATTTTGATCGTCACGTTTTCCCAAAGACCACCTGAGATATTAGAGTCACCTTGGTCAAGGCTTGTTAACACTAGTACATCAAGGTTCATTGATTTGTTTTTTTTTCACCACTGAAATTCTACAGGGTGTCCGAATATTATCCGTACAACAAAATGATGTTAAAACTATTTTTTAATGTTGGATTAAAAAATCAATATGTATTGTTTGTTATAGCAATATCTTCTCAAATTACAAGTTTTATTTGTTCATTTCAAAATAGCCGGCTCATGCTGAGATGTACGCCTTCAAACGCTTCGGGAATTTATCCAAGATGGCCGCAAGTTCTTCGACAGATATTTGTTTACAATTCTAATGGTTTGGACAATTTTGATGTTGTAGTGATTTATGTGGTGTACTGCAAGCTGCTGATTCCAAGATGGTCCATACCGAATAGTCCATCGGATTCAAATCGTTAAAAAGCTTGGGTTAAAAAGCGTTCATCTTTCGTTAAAAAGCTTGGGAAAATGCGTTCGCAAAGACTCAAAGTCTTTTTTGCTCCATGAGCCGGGGCCCAGTATTGTTGAAAAATCCATTCATTTTTGCCGAAATGCTGCCATTCCCTTCTGAGTAAGTAGCTTCTGATACACCGCTTGATTCACTTTTACCCCCTTGTCGATGAAAATCAAAGGGGTTTTGCCGGAATGAATTATTCCAGTCCAAACCATGACAGAAGCGGGATGATGACCCCTTGATTTTGGAAGCAGTAGGAAGCAACTGCCGGTCATTTTGGTGGTTGTGATGCTGTTCGAATGTGAACACTTTACCATCGGTCAACAGCACGCTATCGGCCAGTAATCGGATAAGCGGTTCAGAAGAACCTTAGCTTTTCTCAACCGGTTTACTTTCATGGTGTCATTCAAGTAGTGATTCTTGCTTGCATAGCAACTATGGCTCCAACGGAAGATTTTGAAATTTTCAGTGGTTTCGTCAACTTTCGGATGGAAATCGAAAAATTTCGCTTGATTCGTCGCCGGATAATATCGGCGCATTTGTGGAGTTCGCTTTTTTCCTCTCCCTACGCGGACATTTAGCTTCCCAAGCTATTGGTATCGTTTTATTGCGTCACCTACTGTGGATTTTACCATATTCAGGATCTTTGCATTAACTGAAACAGCTTCCAAAGTTGAATTACACCTGCGTGCAACTCATTCGGCTTCATTTTGAATGAATAAGAAATCACAACTGTACCAAACTTACTGCATAAGTACTGACAATGGGTCAAGATGTTAAACCATGTAAGTATCTAGAAATTAGAAGAAGAATTAGTATCTTCCATTTAATTCCAACTACCTTTGCTTATCTTCGACAGATACGCGTATTTCGTCTACAATGTGCAGACTTCTTCAGTGTCTCGTACTGATAACTCGACTGGGGTCGACTGGACAGTCGAGTTATCAGTACGAGACACTGAAGAAGTCTGCACATTGTAGACGAAATACGCGTATCTGTCGAAGATAAGCAAAGGTAGTTGGAATTAAATGGAAGATACTAATTCTTCTTCTGATTTCTAGTTACAGGTATTCCACTAAACAGCTCAAAACCCTCTAGGATTCATGTAAGTATGCTTAATTTAATCCACTTGGTTGTGTTGAGGCATGCCGACAAAGTCTGTACGGATAATTTGCAGACACCCTGTATGAGCACATGAGACGAGAGGATATAAAATAAGCAGTCTTGCAAATCACTTAACGCTTTAGTGGAGTTGGATTGTACGACGCTTTTTTTGATCTCTAGGGTTTTTTTTCATTAGGGCGAATCTACAATTGAGGGATTCTCTCCGGGCTCGATCTCTTTCATTCATTACAGCGCCATTATAAAACTTACGAGGCATTCTTTAGTACAGATCGAAACACAACAGTGCTGGCTAGCATACTCTACAAATAGTAGAATGAAAAACGCAAAGGTGATTGGTTTATGAATGAAAGAGAGCGAGCCCGGAGAGAATCTCTCAATTGTAGATTCGCCCTAATGAAAAAAAAACCCTAGATCTGTTCTAATTTAAAAAAAGTCTGGCATTATGGGGGGTTTCTCTTGTTGTCTTTTTGTCGATAAAAAGTCTGACAGTGCCAGATAAATCTAGCATAATGGCACCCTTGCTGCTCTGTACATCCACAGCATGTTTTTCCATGTCCGGGTGAAAAAGGAAGATCACAAGAGTCTAATGATTCGTGGAACAATGGTAAACTGGATAAACAGCGTTGATCTTAACGCGTTTATCGATAAAAACACGCGAAAGCTAGCCACGGAAACAGCGCTTTGTAACCGTGGAATATTCTTAGACCTGCAGACCAACAACCTGTCATTTTGCACATTGCGAGATTGTTGCAGGACAAATAACTTTTCATCGATAAAGACAATGCCTCGTCCAGCACGATAATCGTAAAGTTGCTCTATCAAGCCTTTTCTTTTTGGAAGATTTCGAAACTCCGTGATCTTAACGTTTCTTGAATGCTTGGCATTCCTGTTACATAGTGCATGGTCGATTTCGCGAGACTAAGCTCAGTTAGCGTTGTGGTTTTCGTCGTTGTGGTTTTCGTCGAATCCGTACCCTGACGGTTTTAATCATTCATTCAGTCCTAGCTGAACGTTTTTGGCCGAATCCAACTTTTCCGGTCATCCAACGTGGAAGTCTTACGTTACCTTCTAAAGGTACAATACAAATACTCACGCTTTACTTCCAGATTCTTCAAACTCCTGAAAACAGCGCCTGAGCGCTTTCTTTCCAAAAACTGTTCAATCAAAACAGCACGTGATTCGTTTATCGTTGTTACAAGATGACCACTGAATGAAAATAATTAAACAGACCTTCAATGGTTTGTGTAAACACAGTGCAAGATTACACCAATACATAGATAGTGTATGATCTGTAGCTTCAGCACTACAACCTAAAAGTGTATGAGCATATATTGAACATGGTTTAGGGTATCGGAGAAGCAGCTGGCTTTGAAGAAATAATGGATTTTGTAAGCATGTGACTGTTATGCAAAAAAATGTACATTTACCACCTTTGATTAGGACCACCTGGCACCTTGAGTCGGAATAACAAGAAGTAAATTTTACTTTCTCGTTTGAATACTATTATTTTTTTAATTTGTAAAACATTGGCTCTCAAGCCCAATCGGTGGCCGCACGGAGACTTAGAACAACAATTAAAGTGAGGAGTTTATCAAATAAATCTTAGAACTCTGTTTTTTTCCCATAATATTCTTCTAAACGCATCATTTAGGTACATTTTTACTTTACTTGGAAATTTACATTCAAGTTAAGAGGCTTATGAAATTAATCCTAAATTACTAAAAAGAAACTACTCAGAATAACGGGGACATCCTAGAAAGCTCAAAGGTAGACTTCCGAGAGCTTCAGCAAGATAATTTCTAATAGGTCAAGAATAGATATCCTAGAAAAAAATTCTCCGAAGGTCAACAAAAAGCTTCTCAAAACTATAGGGAACACTTCTTAGTAGTTCTAGCAGGAATATAAAAAAAAATCAGGACAAACATTCCCGAAGATCAAGATCACACTTTCCAGAAGTTCAGGAAAACACTTCCCGGAATTAAAGAGAGGATTTCTTAGAGCTTCAGGAAGAAGTTTAGAAAATTGGACTTCTTGGAAGTTTGGAGCTTTCGAATGGTTTTGGAGGTCTCTCCAGAAATTTAAAATGAATCTTCCCATAGGTTCACGAAGAAAAACTTCTACGAATTTCAGACGGGAACTAACCCGGAAGGGCACTACCTATAATTTCTCAACAATATCAGGAATCAACTTTCACAAACCTCAGGACTATACGTCATAGAAGTTCAGAAGATCTTTTCTGAATTTCAGGAAAGGACGTCTCAGAAATTTGGGAAGAAACTTCCCAAAAGGTTAGTTGCAATTTCCCAGAAACGCTAGACAGCTTTCCCAATGCTCAGAAGTAAACATTTCAGAATTTCATGATTTCTCAAAGTTCAGGAAGAAACCTCTCTAAAGTACAGAAAAAAAATAATCAGAAGCATTAGGGGTGCTTCCATAGTAATTTGATAAAGCATTTTTCAATAGTTCAGGAAAAAAATCCCGAAGTTAGGGAGAAAACATCACAAAATTGTGGAAGAGGACTTCTCAGAAGTTTAGGAAGAAACTAGGAAGTAAACGATAAAGGCATACTTCGGTTAGCGTGGATCGGAATGGGATCGTGTAGTTGCAGCTACTTGTCCAGGTATGCAGCTTACATGTTCATGTCAAGCCGAGCTAGGCATTACGTTTTCAGAAACTAACAAGTATTATTTTTCGGAACAACCAACGATGATGTATTCACCATCGGCACACATCTACGGAGGTCAATCCCATGGTCGTCGAAATCCCAAAATCAGGTGCAAGGATGTCTTCGGTTTACTCCACGGTTTGGGCAAACCCGTGCTCATTAGAGTGTCTGTACAACAAAAAAGTTGTAGTATTATAAAGATTACAGATATCCACGGAACGGTTTTTTCAGCTACTCGCTCATTTCATGTAAACGTAAAAAATGGAGTAATATCTGTTATGTCCATTCAGCCGAACGTTTACTGCGCTTATAATTACCTGGGAAACCAGGCAATGTGCCGTGGTTCATATGTTGTGATGTCCAACGCAGCATAAGAATAGCAAGATGTGTTTTTCTGTCTAGTACCACTGTCCAAGAATCCAAAATGTTCATTTTTTTTTGTTAAGATACGAGTATACAGCCCGATGTGCACCCGATGTGCCCAATCCTTGGTCTGTTCCGAAAAATAGTAGTTGTTAGTTTCCGAAAACGTGTAATGCCTAGCTCAGCTAGACATAAATATGTAAGCTGCTTACCTGGACAAGTAGATGCAGCTAGCAGTTGGCAGCTACACGATCTCAAGTACAGAACATTACGCAGTAACATCACCCTGCCCCTGCTACGTCATTGCCGAACACAGGCGATCGTTGTCGGTGACTTCATCATTGGAAAAATCTGGATAAATGGATAGTGGATGATCTGGTGTGCGGTAGTCTTGTCGGCTCTGACTCTCGGGAAGGATGGATGGGAGCAGAGCCACAAAGGAAACTAATTCAGTTCTGTGTTAATTGTTTGTGATGTAAATATGTAAAGAAAATGTGCGTTGCGGAAGAAACATGTAAGCTGCATGAATGTATGATGTGGTGTGTGGAAAAAATTGAAAGGAACTACCGAAAGAAACCTCCAAACCCACAAAAATTATAGTCTACTAAATGTAGAGCGGGCAAAATACTCCACCCCATTAGCAATGTAATTAATTACAGAGGACAGAGGAATTAACAACAGAGGACTTTCCCAAACCTTATATACCACTTTCCTCGCAGTTCAGGATGGGACTTATCAGAAGTATTGGTGAAATTAGCTGAAGAAAAAACATCCTCCAATATTAGGAAGAAGCTTATAAGAGAGGGTACTGTAGTGGTTAACCACTACAGACACTACCTGGAAATTCCTGAAGTTCTGCATCGAACATTCCAGAATTTCAGTATAAGGCATTTTTCGAAGTTCAGGAATTCCAAGAAATTCAGGTAGGCGTTTTAAAGCAAATCAGGAAGAAACTGTTCGGAATGTAGGGGAATGTAGTAGTTCAAGCAGAAATTTTACAGAAAAATAGAAACAAACTTCCCCGAAGTTCGCGACCATACTTCCCTGTATTTCAAAAGAGGAACTATCAGAAGCTCAGAAAGAAACTTCCAACAAATTAAAGAAAATTTTACAAGAAATTTTCCTCGTAGTTAAGGATAGGACTTATTAGAAGTTCGAAAAGCAATTTAGTTCTAGAAAAAACTTGCCATTTGTTTTTGGAAGGTTAGGTTGCGTTATAAGATTAGCATTAGCATTAGCATTAGCATTAACATTGACGTTTGCACACCTCGTGGATGGATCTACGATGAGGAATGGAAGGTTAGATGTGAATTTAAAAAAAAAACAAGTTTGGCTGCCAACAAGTTCATGAGGAAACTTGCCTAAATTCCAAGAGTAAACTTCCCAGAATTTCAGCAAAAAGCTTTATAGAAGGTACGGAGAGAGCTTCCCTAAAATTCAAGAAATAAACACTGATGCACCGAAGAAGCAGTCTAAACAAAAATCAATCGTATGACCAGAATGATATTCATTACTCATGACACCATATTAAAATATGGTACACACCATCTTCCAAACCGTTCGCATCGTAGTTCGCAAGTTTAGCTGAGAAGTATTCAAAAAAAATTCTTAAAGTCATATTTCAAATTTAATTTATCAAAGAACTAGAAAATGAGAAGAAAAAATAATAATTTCCAATTAACTCCAACTACTTTTATTGCTTATCTTGATTTCTGCATAGCAAAAACATTAGTGTAATTCACAAAACAAGAATGACAAGTGTCAATACTTATTTTGTGACTGTCAAGACAACAGCTAAATTTATGAAAGTCAATATTTCAACGACATTTTGAAAATTTTTGACACTACAGCTGACAGTCGAGTTCGTCTGCCAGCTCGATCAGATTCAGCTGGCTTTTATAATGCGCAGTTTTGCTTGACTCGCCAGAGTCTAGTGTCGAGTCGATTTGCTCGACTCGACTATAATAATTGACCCCTGTATATCAATTTTCGTCGATCATTTTTGATGTGTATCATTTTTTTCGAGTGCAGTCGTTATAATCTATAATAAATCATACAAATAATTTGAGAGCTTCGGCCTGATTAGCAAAATTATTTCATGGACTATGCAAATCAAACAACACACAATGTTAGTTTTTCGTACTCCAGGGGCATGTATAGTTAGCTCGGGGCTGTATAACCTCCAATCAATGTGTTTAGCACTTCAAACATCAACCCTATTATTGCAAAGACAACAGTTTGGTTTCCGGTAGAAAGTCTGCTTCAACTCAGGTAATGTATCAAGTTCCACCATCACATTTACTAGACATTGAAGATTGATTACTCAGGTTTACTACTTATTTTGAATTTTTCGAAATAAATTTTCTCTGAGCACGTAGCAAAATACAAACATGTCAATAGAAGAGCACGACCTACTTTGATCTATCACGCGTGTGGATTTTCGGAATGAGTGCACAAATTTTCTTTCGTATCTGTTCTTGTTCTAACGCCAGCATTGTTCCCACTTTACCGATTGTGACAAAACTCAAGTCATGCAAAGTTCCAGCAATTTTTAGTACCTAGTTTCAAGTCATTCGTTCTCTTCATTAACTATCTGCTCAGTAGCAACAGAATGGTTTATACTATTTCAAAAATGCTACATATCAAATTTAACACCCCCATCCCTAGTGATGTATGCTGCCATTTTAAAATTCATGCACAATCAGCTGCATGGCTGATTTAATTTGGCGTTGTGTTTCACAACACAATCTTAAAGGTGCCCTTTTTTTCTCATATCATTCTTCTTTCACATTTAATCTCCCCTTTTACGCTCTCCCTCCGCTAGTGCGATCCACCTGATTAAATAAAACTAAATCCGAAAATGTTTTGGGATCACGCTCTGCTAACAACAAGCACAACAACAACAACACCATCGTCAACCGACAACAATACCGTCTGGTCATTGTTTCGTAACGCCGCACTGCACAACAGCACACCTTCCCTTCTTCACCCCCAGATGAATCACCCGGGTCTTGTGGCGGCGGTTCAGTTTAGCGTCAAACCAAGCAAAGGTGTGTAACAAGGCGGCAGAATAATGCTCGTTGAAAATCTAATTTTGGGTAAAGTAATTTGGCGTGTTTTGGCAGAATTGGTTGAATGCCGAGCGACCCAACTTAACCCGTAGCCGGAGTCGTCGGATCGGGTGGATGTTTGGGTCGAGATAAGCTCGGAGACGCTTCTATTATTTTGCGTGGAGGAAATTAATAGCGCGCGTCCACGGGAACAAGAAAAGGGTCCGACGTGGTTCGTGTTATTTATTGATTAAGGTGACTCGTGGGGTTTTTCGGAGAGACTTATTGATCCATATCGTGAGTAATATACTTTATTGGTACGAGCATTCGTGCGTCTATCAACTAATGATCAAACGATAAGCACCGGGAAACTTTGCATTGAATTACAACCGAGGAAAAATTCCATCCGTTCGGGCGTAAATTTTCATTCTTTTAAAGGAATTTTCCACTCAAACGACTATATTTTCTTCTTTTCCCCCCTCCACAGGCCTGGCGAGTACTAATAATCATCAATTATCATCATCCATATCGCCCCCCGGGCCAGCCTCCGGGCCAGCCAGCAGTAGAAGCAAAAGCAGCAGTATCAGTACGAGTAGTATGAGCAGCAGTAGAAGAAGCCAAAGTTGGTCCCAACATCAGCACCAGCAGCAGCAACAGCAACATGTGGATGGGGATGGAAAATTAATAGACAATAAACTACGAGACAAACTACTTTCTTACATCAGCAGTAGCAGTCCGGAAGGCAGGAAGTACCGGAGGGCCAAGCGGAGTGAAAGTATTTTCACCGAAGATAAGACAAATAAATACTACGATAATAGAATAAGTGATGAGCAGCCACAGCAAAGGGGGGATGCCGCCGTCCCCCGCATCACCGAGGAAGTTTTGCAGATAAGCAATCTGACCGAGGAGCGGATTCGGGAGGAGAATGAGCTGCTGGATCATCTCAATCGGTGAGTGTACATAGTTTGATACGTGGCCAAGGTTAATGAAAATATCAAATTGAGCTTGCATTGACTTAAATTGGTAACGATTTTGTCATTGGACTTTGCTCGGGAGTCTACCCACACATTTCCGGCGAAACGAGTGCAAAAGTTATCCTCATAGGTTGTGACATTTATTGGATTGTTTAGAACATGCGTCGGAGAGTGGGGTTTCCGCTTTCCATTCTTTGCGAAAAACGATTTTGGTGACCCGCTTGTGTTCGATGGGAATAGTTGTGCGGTTCAAAGGGGGTGCTGGTCACTGAAAATCGGAAATGAATTGATTGATTGATCGCTTTTGAGGTCAAACGGGTTGGATTTTCGAATGGAGACATGATTTAACGTGTGCTAGGGTGGGGAAATTTGTAGAAAAAAATGAAATTCAAAATTTAAAAAAAAGTTTTCTATTTCACTGGTTTCTTATTTCACCATAAGGGTAAATTGTCGGAATTTGCGACGATCTATATAAATAATTTTTCATATTATAGACTGTTCCAGAAAGTATAAGCACACCTTCAAAATACAAAAAAGTCATGGTTTTTTTTAGTTTTAATAATTTTATTTGGCAAATCATATATGAATCCTAGAGGGTTTGAGCTGTTTAGTGGAATCCTTGTAACTATAAATTAGAAGAAAAATTAGTAATCTCCATTTAATTCCAACTACCTTTGCTTATCTTCGACAGATACGCGTATTTCGTCTACAATGTGCAGACTTCTTCAGTGTCTCGTACTAACTCGACTGGGTCGAGTTGTTAGTACGAGACACTGAAGAAGTCTACACTTGTAGACGAAATACGCGTATCTGTCGAGATAAGCAAAGGTAGTTGGAATTAAATGGAGATTACTAATTTTTCTTCTAATTTATAGCTAAATCATATATGTATTTGTGTTTTGTATGATATTTTACTCTCGTTTAATCAAAATATTTAATCATAGCCAAGACTCCTAACTTTTCCTCGAACATAACCTATTAGCTTCTGCACAGTGGTACTTCCCACCATTTTGACCACTTTTGGCCAATCTTTTTTTAAATTTTTGGATGTCGTCCGCTGGTTTAATGAATTTTCGAAGCTATGCTTTGGTTAAAGCCCAAAAAGTCTCACTTGGCCGTGCCACCGGGCAGTTCGGCGGATTCATTTCTTTCGGCACGAAACATACATTTTGCCTTTTGTACCATTCTAAAGTGTACTTGACCTTCGTACTGCCTGATCATCGGCAATAATCGCTTCTGGAGACATTCCTTTACGTATTCCTGAGTGTTCATCGTCTCCGTTGTGATAAACGGACTACTGTTTTACCGCACTCTCTTATTGCCTGCCAAACCATAACCTTCTTACCGAATTTTTCGGTAAAAATTGCCTTCTCCGTTTCGGGGATATCTTTGTTTTCGCTTACAGCATAGAATTGTGGTCCGGGAAGCGTTTTGTAATCTAGTTTCACATACGTTTCATCGTCCATTATTATACACCCAGAATTTCTACACAATAACGAATCGTAGAGTTTCCGGGCCCGTGGTTTCACGGACGTGGCCTGTTTTGGGTTCCTTTTGGGTTTTTCCTGCTTCCGGTATGTTTTTAGCCCAAGTCTTTCTCTGGAACGCATGACGTTACTTGGCGAGGTCCCTAGTTTTTTCGAAACATCCCGAACGGAAGGCGCTGGTTTTCGCTTGTAGGCATCCCTGATCTTTTCATCGATATCCAGACTAACAGGACCGGATTTCCGACCACCCTTCGGCGCATCTTCAAACGTATACTGTTCTCTATATTTTCGAATCGCAGATCGTACCGCTCCGACGCTTACACCCTCTTCCTTGGCCAATTTTCTCAAGGAGAGTCCGCTCACAGTGCACCATTTGTGCATGATACTTTTTCGTTGTTTCGGAGTAAGACCGCGGATTTTGAAAGGTAACACAAAACTGAGCACTTTTTTGATGCTATGTCATTCAAAAATGTTCAAACAAAAGGACGCAGCCCAAACATGTTGAAATATTTCATTATATTCAAAGTGACCGTTAAAATAAGGTGTGCTTATATTTTTTGGAACAGTCGTTACCGACCCCCGATCAATCATGGATCCTAAGTTCTGAATTTCATAATAGTTTGGATGACCTAGAATCCTACCCGATGATCCATTGAGCATGGTTGAATACAGAACGTAAATTTGTGTAGCCTGAAAAGCTACAGTTAAAATTTTAGATCCTGATTTGTGAGCTCAAGAACTTTTTGGCTGATATAGAACATCGCAGATCATTCCATAATATCTGTTGACCTTACAGAAGACTTCAGATAAACAGGGTTGAAAACATAACTATAAATAGCCGAAAAAGCTATAGGTACAATCATAGATCGTTAGTTGAGTACTCAGAGACAGGTTAGATGACCTAGAACACCCCAGATTATCTAATAATGTCTGTTGTTTTGCAGAGGACTCAATGAACATGGTTGAATACATATCATAAATTAGTATAGCTGAAAAAACTACCGCTACGATTGTTGTTGGGTTACCGGACCCTAACCAACACCGATTGGGGGGTAATTAATTACTGCCAGTTGTGGGGTGTAAAATACCGGGCGTCTCCTTAGGTGGACTGTATTTTATTGGGATATGGTTGGGTTTGGGGTTTCTTTTCGTTGTTCCATTCAACTGCATATCACATCACACATTCGTACATCTATCACTCAACATTCTTACGCAACACACATAGTTTGTCCAACATACGTTTTATTTACAATATTTACATATGAACATTCACTACATCACAAACAATTAACACAGAACATTCCGTTTCCATTGTGGCTCTGCTCCCATCCATCATCGTTGGCTCCTAATCGGGATCCTTAGTTTAAGTCATCTCGAGCAACCCTGATTATCTCATAGTACTGGTTGACCTTTCAAAAGATTCAAATTACTTTTGTTGATTATATATTGCTAAAAAAGCTACAATAGCAACTGTAAATCGTAAGTTATGAACTCAAAAACAGTTTGGATGACCTAGAATATCCCAGATTTTCTCAAAATGTCTGTTGACTTTCCAAAAGACTCAGTGAACATACATTGAACACACGTCGGAATAAACTTGGTACAGCCGAAAAAGCTAAAATTTCAACTATAGATCCTAATATCTGAAGTGAATCTTCCAGAAGACTAAATGAGTACGGTTGAAAAGATATCGTAACCATACGTAATCGAAAAAGCTACAGTTACAGCTGTAGTTACGAACTTCTTAATGTTAAGGATGGTCTGGCTTAACGCAGTGGGATGTTAGGCAAAAGATGACGTCCATGGTTCGAGTACCACTGGACCCATGCCCTTTTGCTCAATTTATCAAACACCTGTTCGATTTCCAACCTGACGTACACTGACGGAACTTTGAACACTTTCTCTTCATATCTTTCATTCTAGCAAAAAACATTAATGTGCACTCTTGGCAAGCACAATGATACTCTTATGCCCAGGGAAGTCGATATTTATTTAAATTGACTGGACTGGGAATCGAACCCGCCTCTACTGGATTGGTAGTTCCGTGTCTTTACTGACGAGACTATCACGGCCCATAATTCGTAATGTTCATCTAGGATATTCTAAGAAAGTACAAAAAGGAACCGGGAGTCGCGAAAAAACTTCGGACTGTACTTTCTTGTTCCCGTTTTCCAGCGATTTTTTCTTAATGTTTGAATCAAGGTTTCACTCACGTTAGTGCGGTGTAGTCCTTTTTCGCTCTTTCACTCTTCGTCGTTCACACTGCAGTCAGTGAGTGTATGAATGCTCAGGCAGCGAACTGTCAATTCTCTCGCTCTCCCGTGCTGTGTTGAACAATCTCTACAGTGGTGTCAGGAAAAAATCTCCGTAGAGACTGAGTGAGGTTCACCAAAGAGAGCTAGAAAAGTGCACCTGGGTGATTCTCCCCAGAGAAATTGCAACCCTGAAGACGCATGTTTTGATAGAAGTTTGAACTCCTGCTTATTCAAAAAAAAACTCATTCTGAAAAAACCCCATAAAAGTGCCAGTTACATTAAATTTTCCTTCATTTAGTTGCAAGCGTAGCAGTGCAGGCACTGGGTTCAGCTAGTAAAATTATAAATTTTGATATGACATGTATGATCAGAAATTATCAAGATGTCTTCTGATGACTTAGATTAGCTAAATCATGAAGTTTGATACTCGCCGCATGCCATGTCATCTCATGTCCCTCGGAACAATTTTGAGAAAAGTGGATTGAGTTTCCTGAATCAAAGTTGCTAAAGGTTCTAATCGGTTGAATAGTTCCATAGTAATGGTCATTTTAGTTTCTGTTTTAAAATGCATGACACCATTTCCATTTAAACAACTCGAAAGGCGTGGTAATAGCGGTTTCCGGGATGTCTTCCGGTACAACGGGGATTTGGTGGAAGACCCGCTGAAGATCGGAGAAAACCTTTTTTTTGTGGCATATGTTGGACGAATCCTGGATATGCGGTATTGGATACCGATCGGGAACCGTGATAACATTCAGATTTCTGTAGTCACCGCAAGACGCCATGTTCCGTTAGATATCTTGACCTTGGTGTCAGAGAGGGCTGGCCCAAGAACTTTTGGAAGGTTTGCAGAAACCTTACTCCATCAAAAACCTGAACTTCGCTTTCGCTTCATTCAGCTTAACGATCGGCAGTCGTCAGGGGCGAGAAAAATGGGCTGACCAGTGGTAATAATTGGATGAACGGATTTCGAATTCGTGGGCCGTTGGTTCATGTTCAGGATGTTGATGTCTTGGTACTCCTTTATGATGTTGCCAAAAGGGGAGTTCACGTCAAACGTGGTGATTGTGGGTTTGGAGATGGCATTGATATTTCTGATTTCCAGGCCTGTTTTGAAATTTTGAAAAAATGCCAGATGAAACTCCTGAAAGAATCCTGTCGTGAAGATTGCTGGATCTTTCGGCCATCTCTATCACGACGTGAAACTATAATACGACTGTGTTCCTCAACAATCGTTAACGCAATGAAGTTTGGATTCTTTCGGTTGCAAATCGATCCCCATACTCAAGGAACACCCTGAGTTTTCTCGCAGCCTCTCTCAATTTAGCAGTCGATCGTAGGTTTTTATTTTTATTTTCGGTTCAGTTTCTGCTTCTGCATACGCACAAGTATACACTCTCATTACTCACTTTCTCTAAATTCGGGTCAGGGTTGCCATTAGTTTTTGGAAAATATCTGGCATGTCACAAATAAAAAATTTGGTAAAATCTGGCAATACACGGAAATGTAAAAATCTGGACTAACAATTGAAAAGGGTCAAAGAGGTTTTACAAATGCTGAAAGGCCCTTTACAAATTTTGTCCCAAAATGAGTCATATTTTGACTTGTAAAGTCGCATATTTCAGTAACAGACAAGCGTGGAATTACACTAGTTGGCCAATGTCAAATATTTGACACTTATTTGACCAAATATTTGACGGATTACCCATTCGCACAAAATAGCTTCGATTTTTTTTAGGTGAACGAGAACTACACAAGTCATAGTTGCACTTGTTATTTTGCGGAATCCCGCTTCAATATGACAAAGTGACATGAGTCCGCAAACGAATAAACAAATTGTATTGTACAGTGAATTGAACAACGCTTTTTTTTTAATCTTTTCTAATTTCAAACAGTCTGGCATTATGGAAAGTTTCTCTTTTTGTCTTTTTGTCGATAACAAGTCTGGCAGTGCCAGATAAATCTGGCATAATGGCATCCCTGATTCGGGTATAATTCGACATGTAATTATTTCAGTCACTCTCACTTTCTCTCGTTTTTATTTTTCAATGCATTCTCTACCTTTGTTGATCTTCTATTGTATGGCAGTGATGCCAGTTTAACTTGCAATTTTCAGTTTTGCTTATACCTAGTTTCATTTTCCCATGTATCCACTACAAATCCTTTGAGGAATGCCTATACAAACTGCTGAAAAATACCTACAGAAACGCCAGGACGGATATTTCAAGGAATGTCTGAGAACTTTTCATAGAATCTTTGGGAAATTTTATAAACTTGTCTTAAAATATAATCTAAGAAAATGGCGGAGAAATCATTTGGGGACACGCACACATACTGACTTTCAAGCTGTCATCTGTCACTGTAGTGTCAGTTTTGTTTTATTTTGCTTCATGGCTCTAAGACAGCACACTAATAACTAGAAATTAGAAGAAGAATTAGTATCTTCCATTTAATTCCAACTACCTTTGCTTATCTTCGACAGATACGCGTATTTCGTCTACAATGTGCAGACTTCTTCAGTGTCTCGTTACTAATAACTCTCGACTGTAGTACGAGACACTGAAGAAGTCTGCACGACAGACGGCTCTACGACATCTGTCGAAGACAAGCAAGGTAGTTGAAATTAAAATGGAGATATGATTCTTCTTCTGAACCTACTAGTTACTGATGTGATGAATAGAACTGAAATAAGAGAATTAACTAACGTTGATATTGCTAACAATCATTGTACAATAAAGCCCTAAGAACTTGCAAAAATTAAATCTGTCTTGTATTCTTACATCAAATAAACAGAAAAAAAAAGGTAAAAAGAAAGAAAAACGCCAATCGGCAATAAATCTCCCCTTGTTGAAATCTGCTTTGCACGCTCATTGGTTAGAAAAAAAGGAGGAAATGTTCACCCGCAAACTTGTGCTCACCGGGTATAAATATGCCAAGACGCACCGGTCATGCACGCTCATTCCAGTTTGAACAAGCGACACGTTCGGTCGTGTTTTTCGCTCTTTCGATACAAAGTTTGTTTTTTCCCGTTCCCCCCGTCCGATTTCCCGCGATTGCGCGTCCGGTTCGTGAAATATCGCCTGCGCTTGCTAAGTTATTAGCGATAGCAAGCCAGAAGGAAACGCTGCAAGGTTGTGCAAATTTTCTCGCTCGACCTGTTGCCGTGGCAATGGGTCGAAAAATCAACAAGTGGTGACATCCACTCCAGCGGCATCAGCTTCTGAAACCATGCCAAAACCAAGCAGCTGCAAACGGCTACGGCACGACGACACCAGTTCATCGGACACCAACGACCGTCTACTAGCGAGCAATCGGTTTGCTGCGCTCCCGGTGCAGGAGGTACCGAAGCAAGTAAAAATCCCACCGCTTTTCACCACGACCAAAAACATTGCTGCACTGAAAACGGAGCTTGCAGCAATTAAGCTAAATCCGCTGTTCAAGTTGTGCAGCACGGGCACGAAAATAATGTGCTCGAGCGAAGCTGAATACCGTGCTGCTGGCGCTCATCTGATCGCAAAGCAACACGAGTTTTTCACTCACGATGTACCCGGAAACAAGCCGATGAAGGTGATTCTGCGTGGCCTCCCAGCAGAGTACACCCCGGAATCAATTTTTGCTGAGCTGCAAGCAGTGGCATTGAAACCCCTGAAGGTGTTCGCGATCAGGCGCCAGCAACAAGGAAACCATCGGGACCAACTTTATCTGGTCCACTTGGAGAAGGGTTCCGTCACGATGGAGGATCTGAAGAAAACACGGGCCCTCTTCAATATCATCATTGAGTGGGACCGGTACCGGCCAAAACAGAATGATGTGACACAGTGCGGCAAGTGTCTGGCATTTGGTAATGGGACCCGAAACTGCCATATGAAGCCCCGGTGTGGAAAGTGTGCTGGAGCGCACACAACAACGGATTGCGCCCCGATGGATGAAGGTGCCCCATCAAAGTGCGCAAACTGTGGCGCTAACCACGAAGGCATCAACCGAGCCTGTCCCAAACGAGCGGAGTATTTGGCCATCCGCAAGAAGGCGTCCACCAAGTCTCGGCCTGGTCAACGCCGCCCGCCACCTCGAATGGACGAGGAGAACTTTCCGATGCTTCGGTACCAGGTGCCGAACCTACCACCAGTTCCATTGAACCATCACCATGCAAACCGCCCGTCAGCATCCGTTCAGCAACGATTCGCAGCTGCTGCCGCCGCACCCATGCCGGCTCCTCCTCCAGGCTGGGGCAATCCGAGCAGTACCTCCACGCAACCACCCATCGATGGACAGCTCTACGACACGGAGCAAATGGTCGAGTTCGTTCAAGAGCTCTACCGCCAACTACGTTCCTGCCGCTCCAAGGAGGAACAGCTCAAAGCCGCCACATCCGTGACGATGAAATTTATCTTCAAACATGGACCATAATCACACCATCAGCATCCTAAATTGGAATGCTTGTTCCATCCGGAACAAAGCTATAGAGCTCGGTGACTTCCTTAACAGGAAGGCCATCGACATCGCCATCGTCACCGAGACACATCTCAAGCCGGAACACAGCATCTTCATACCCGGGTACCGGATTGTGCGACTTGATCGTAGCGGCTCCAGTGGAGGAGGAGTTGCGATCGCCCTGCGCTACAACATCAATTGCCAGCTGCTTCCGAGCATTCAGCTGCAGTCCATCGAAGCCATCGGAGTCGAGGTCGAAACTGCCGTTGGCCCTATCACCATCATCGCGGCCTATTGTCCCAAGCAAGCCAGCACCGCTAACGGAACAACAACGATCCTACGGAACGACATTCGCAAACTTACTCGGAGGCAGGGGCAATTTATCATCGCCGGCGACCTAAATGCGAAACACGAAACCTGGGGGAACACCCGGCGAAATCGGAACGGAATAATTCTGCAGGAAGACCTGGAAGAGGGACATTACACCGTCCTGGGCCCGGATACTCCCACCCGGTTGAGCCGATCCGGGGTCCATTCGACAATCGACATCTTCCTCACCAACATGGGGAACAACATCGCCCAACCGGTAGTACACCAGGAGCTCAGCTCGGACCACTATCCGGTGGTGGCCGAAGTTGGGTCCTCGGTCAACCGGCATCGGATCACCAGACGGAACTACCATCGCGCCAGATGGGAGAGGTTCCGACAACATGTCGACGACACGGTCGATTTCAACGTGCACCTTGATTCGGTTGATGACATCGAACGGCAGCTGCAGAGCATCGAGCAAGCGATCTCCCAGGCTCGGGAGCAACATGTACCGGTGATTGATCAGGTGAGTGACTCTGTACCCATTGATAGACCCACTAAAGAACTTATTCAATTGCGCAACGCCATTAGAAGGCAATACCAGCGAACTGGTTTGCCAACGCTCAAACGTCACTGCAATCGAGTGACCAAAATTATTAAGGCCAGAATGGTGGACCTCAGAAACAACAATTTTGCCGACAAGATCCGCTCTCTCCCAGATTGTGCTAAGCCGTTCTGGAAGATGACAAAAATTTTGAAAACCAAGCCAAGGCCCATTCCACCGCTGATCCCACTAGACGTCAATGACTCAAGGGATCGGTTGATAACACCTGCAGAGAAGGCTGATGAGATAAGTCAACACTTCGTCAGCTCTCACAATCTCGGTCAAAACATCGTCAGTCCACACGAAGCTGCCGTTAGCGCGCTTATAACTAACATCGACCAAAGTCCTAACGACTTCTCCGAAGATTTGGAGATCTCAGCTGACGAATTGTTGACTTATATCAAGACCTCTAAGAACATGAAGGCCCCAGGTTTCGACAACATCATGAACTTGGAGCTCAAGCAATTGAGCCCCCAGTTCTACAACCATCTGGCGGTGGTGTTTAACCAATGCCTCCGTCTTGGCTACTTCCCATCGTGCTGGAAGTCAGCCAAAGTCATCCCATTCGGAAACCCGGGAAAGATCCTTCATGTTCCAGAAGCTACAGACCAATCAGCCTTCTCTCAGGTCTATCTAAACTGTTTGAGAAAGCGATCCACCGTCGGCTTCTAGCATCTGCTGACGAGCTCAATATCCTGTTGGATGAGCAGTTCGGTTTCCGGCATGGTCGCTCAACAGTCCATCAACTTAATCGAGTCATGAACATCCTCAGGCGGAACAAGTCTGTTTCGAAAACATCCGCTATGGCCCTTCTCGATATCGAGAAGGCCTTCGATAATGTGTGGCATGATGGCTTGGTGTACAAGCTCAAGCGATACAATCTTCCAATCTTCCTGGTGAAGATTATTAAAAATTATCTCTCTGACAGGACATTCCGTGTTTCGTTGCATGGTGCAGTTTCCGGTAGTCAGGAGATCTCCGCCGGTGTTCCGCAGGGTAGTATATTAGGTCCACTTCTGTTCAATCTATTCACCTCGGATATACCCCCGCTCCCTGAAAATGGATCTCTTTCGTTGTTCGCCGATGATACCGCAGTCGTCCACAATGGCAGGGTAATAAGAGCGCTTGCCGCGAAACTGCAGCGAAGCCTGAATGTTCTGTCAGAATACTTCACTGAATGGAAGATTTGTATCAACGCAGCGAAGACCCAGGTCATCCTGTTTCCACATTCAAATTCTCCCAGACTTGTCCCGCCTGAGAATTGTAAAATAAGCCTGAACAACACAACGGTGGAATGGACCAAATCAGCTGTCTATCTTGGTGTCACTCTAGACAGCAAGCTTATCTTCAGGGATCAGGTTGACAAAACTGTCACAAAATGTAATACTCTGTTGAAACTACTGTACCCATTGATCAACAGAAGGTCTACATTATCCCTTAAAAATAAGCTTGCTGTCTACAAGCAAATTATACTTCCGGTCATCGAGTATGCAATGCCAATCTGGGAGAGTTGTGCAAAAACACATCTCCTGAAACTTCAGAGAGTACAAAACAAGTTCCTCAGGATGATCCTGAACACCCCTCCGAGGACAAGAACATCTGAGGTCCACCGTCTGGCCGAGATAAAAATGCTCGACGATCGCTTTAGTGAGTCTATCAATCGGTACAGGGCACGCTGCCTGACATCGGATCACCAGATCATTCGGAATCTGGTTCCCCACCCCTAGGATTTTCAAATTGTAGTTTTAGTTGTAGATTAGGTAGGTTATCAAATTTTAACAAACAATGCCCCAAGGGCTGAACTGGAAAACAAAAATAATTAGAACACAACACACACGTAACACATAAAACACATAAAAGATTAAACAAAGCTGAAGAGCCCAATGGGCTGAAACACTTAAAATGTTAAATTAGTATATAAGAAAAAACAATGAAAATAAAGATCAATTTTACTACTTACTGATTCAGTTCAGTCATTCCAGTTTTACCAAGCGACACGATCGGTCGTGTTTTTCGCACCCTCGCAGTAAAAGTTTTTTCTCCCGTTTTTTCCCCTCGCCCGCTTTCTCGCGATTGCGTGTTCGGTTCACAACCTATCGCCTGCGCTTGCTCATCTTTTGGTGGTGGCAAAGCAGAAAAAAGTGCTTCAAAGTTCGGATACATTTCCCGCTCGACCTATTGCTGTGGCAATGGGTCGAAAAAATCGACCATCGGTGACATCCGCTCCCGAAACATTACCGCAACCGGGCAGCTCCAAGCGGCTGCGCCACGATGACGCCGATCCAGTGGATCGCAACGCTCGTCTACTAGCGAGCAATCAATTCGCCGTGCTTCCGATCCAGGAGGTGCCGAAGAAGGTGAAGGTCCCCCGCTCTTTACCACATCGAAGGACATTGCTGCACTCAGGACCGAGCTTGCAGCTATCAAAATCCATCCGCTGTACAAGCTGTGCAGTAATGGAATTAAGGTGATGTGCTCGACGGAGGCTGACTACCGTGCTGTCGGCGCTCACCTAGTCGCGAAGAAACACGAGTTCTACACTCACGACGCGCCCGGAAGCAAGCCATTGAAGGTGATTCTGCGTGGCCTTCCAGAACTCACACCGGAGTCAATCTTCGCAGAGCTGCAAGCGGCGGCACTAAAGCCTCAGAAGGTGTTTCCCATCAGGCGCCAGCAACACGGTAACTACCGGGACCAACTCTATCTGGTCCACCTTGAGAAGGGATCCGTCACGATGGCGGAGCTGATGAAAACACGGGCCCTTTTCGACGTCATCGTCGAGTGGGACCGGTATCGTCCGCGACAGCACGACGTGACGCAATGTGGCAACTGCCTTGCGTTCGGCCATGGAACTCGCAACTGCCACATGAAGCCGCGATGTGGCAAGTGTGCCGGAGCCCACAGTACCAACGATTGTGCCCCGATGGAAGAAGGTGCGGTACTGAAGTGCGCAAATTGTGGCGCAAACCATGAGAGCAGCAATCGTACCTGCCCCAAACGTGCTGAATTTTTGGCGATCCGCAAGAAGTCATCTACCAAGTCTCGGCCTGCTCATCGCCGTCCACCACCTCCGATGAACGAGGAAAATTTCCCGTCACTTCGGTATCAGGTGCCAAACCTACCGCCGATCCCATTGAATCACCGCCAAGCAAACCGCCCGTCAGCTTCGGTCCATCATCGTTTCGCGGCAGCCGCCGCCGCCCCAACCCGACTCCTCCTCCCGGCTGGGAGCAATGCGAGTCGCAGTACCTTCACGCAACCACCCGTCGATGGACAGCTCTACAACTCGGAGCAAATGGTGGAGTTCGTGCAAGAGCTCTATCGCCAACTACGTTCCTGCCGCTCCAAGGAGGAACAGCTCAAAGCCGCCACATCCGTGACGATGACGTTCATTTCCAAATATGGACCATAATCGCTCCATCAACATCGTAAATTGGAATGCTTGTTCCATCCGGAACAAAACCGTTGAGCTCGGTGACTTCCTTAACAGGAAGGCCATCGACATCGCCATCGTCACCGAGACACACCTCAAGCCCGAACTCACCGTTATTATCCCAGGATACCGGATTGTGCGACTTGATCGTAGCGGCCCTAGTGGAGGAGGAGTCGCGATCGCCCTGCGCTACAACATCAACTGCAATCTGCTTCCGAGCTTTCAGCTGCAGACTATCGAA
>JASCZW010011985.1:0-30099 GCA_034211315.2 Aedes japonicus
CCTGTCAACCTTCGAACACGAAATCGGTCTCACAATCAAACACCTAATAAAAAACCGAACGTCTCTCAACGAAGCGGAGTTCGCAAATCATTCCATTAAGGGGAACACCTCGAAAAAAAGAAGCTCGAAAAGCTGGCATCCGCGGGGCAATCTCCATCCGTCGAAGTCGATACCGCTGGCTGGCGGAGAGCATTGAGTATGGTGAAGCGGATGGCAGTTCGTCCATAAAAGAAATCTTACTTAGCACCCGTTCCGGCCGGTTGCTCCGTCGAAACATGTTATCAACATAAACCATAAAACGAAACCATCATCATCATTTCATTCACTGCTAATTCGATGGAACACATTGCTTTTCGATTCCAGTCGTCGTCGTCGTCGTCGTCGTCGTTTGTGGAATTGTAAACAAAAACAAACGAAAGACGCGAGCCCGATAAGAACCGAACGGGACCAGTTTGCCGGCATTGGACAAATGAGGAACGCGCTGTGAGAAGGACAAATGAGAAAGGAGTTTAAGCAGCAGGCCTTTAAATGAGTGATAAATAGGCCTTCTTGGAGGTTCGACGAGATCCGACGTGAAAGTGGCAAGTGTGGAAAGCACTTCTCCCACGGCCTGAAGTGCGTTCTGGTAGCGACTTAGATTTTTGGTACCGCACAGAATAAGAAGCGCAAAATCGTAAAACATCAGATCCATCTGGCGAAATCAGAAAACTGTTTTGTCACGAACGTTCGCTCGAGGATTAGCCAGCCCAACGGCCATCAATCGAGCGGAACGAATGATAAATGACACTTCATTCAGCTACGCGCAGATGTGGGGCCATGGCCTTCAGCCGGCGTCGGGAAATGACAAATCCACTCAACGACGTACCACACAGATTCGAGCGAACCATGAAACCAGGAACGGGATCCGCCCGCCGTCACCCGGTTCGTCCTGGCGCAGCCAGCGCGAATAATACCTTCCACCAGCAGCACGGGAACCCACGACGCCCTGGTCGAAGAAATGACCATCCTGAACCGCTCCAGACCATTCAAAGTCCAAACACTTATTTCGTAGCGCGTCGGCAGCAGCGTCAACATCCCCCGAACGCAAAGGAAACGCACCATCCTCAACATCATCATCGCCATCATCGCCATCATCATCAATACCATATCGCGATTCGCCGTATTGCTTTCAATCACCACCAGCAATAAGGTGCGTTAGAAATGAGCACCGCCAAGTGCGAACACCAATCATCTAGATTCTCACCGCCGTGGTTGGGTGGAAGTCTCGGAAGATCTATCGCCCGCGATTAAGAGGCCATTAACTCCTTTGTAGAGAAGGAACTAGGCACTGGGCATATCCGTGACGACGATGACGACCACAATGTGCTGGATTTGAGGCAGTCAGGCCAAAGCGATTGGCTCGATGGTGTTGTTTGGTAGAGGTGAGACGTCTTGGGAGCTGGAAATTGACGTAATGGGAGGATGAACAGACGAAACGAGTACCAGGATCATTTTCTTTTTCTATTCTTATGTTTGTGCGCTACGCTAGTTCTGAGACAGAGAGAGAGGCTGTGGGCGTTTTCGAGGAAGAAGTGTTGCCAAGAGAACGACTGCTGGTTTTTTGTGTCGGTGCTGATTGTTTTCACCTCGGATGGGAATTTTGCGCGACTGTGAACTCTTCTGGCTGTGAAGATTGGCTGAATTAATTTTAAGATTCTGCAAGGTAGCAGATATGAGTGGCGTGATAAGCCATGGTAAAGTGAGGCACCGATTTCTGCACTGTTTGTCATGTCATTGACGAAACCACTGTTTTGAAAAGATATAGGCGTTGCTGCAACCAAAGAACCACAAAGCACAGTTGGGTTTATTGGTAACGCGATAACTTTCTCGTCTTCGATCAGAACCATTGGGTGATAATCATCCTCAACTGTCGTCAGTGGAATTTCCCCGAATCAGGAAAGATTAATGTGCTTATCTTAAAATTCCTATCATTTTGAACCCGACGCCCTCAGATTGTGTGTAGATTTGAGTATACCTTGTGCTTCTGACCAGGAACTGTCTGCAAAAGAAGCGAAGCTGACTGTAAAACATGTCGGATTGTGGAACAGTAATCCAGATAAGCCTACTTAAAACGTCTTGAATCTCAAACTTCATCACCAGTTGAGTTGTTGAAAACGGCATTCCAAATACCAGAACTTTTTGTGGTTGTCTACAATGGGAAATATGAGCAATTGGCTGTATCGATACCAGAGGTGGGCAACGCGCCCATGCGAACTGACCTAAAGAACTTAGTCTCACCAAGACGTGAACGAGTGACCTGCAAACGCTCTTTTTGATTGAGCGGTAGCTCTACCCGCCTCACCTTACAAAAAAAACTAGTATGTGAGCGGCAGGAGCGTGAACGGGAGCTGGTTCTGCCTGCAACAGGACAAGCGAGTGAGAGCGCGAACTCGGCAGAACCTCATCCATTACAGCTCACGAGCTGTACGCATGTGATAGGGGGAGCTAGAGTCATATTTTACCCAGCGAGAGCGCCTATTGATATATGACTCTCGAGCTACTGATCGACTGCTAAAAGCCAGTTGTACTGGAGTGAGCGAGAGCTGGGAACGTGAGAAGGTAAGGCCAATCATCTGATTGTATTTTCTCCCAGTCTTCTAGGTGCAGCTTGTTGGATGAAGTATACACTCTCAAATGAACACTCTCTTTGAAGTGCAAACATGCACTCATCAAAATGAAATGAACGCGGCTCAAAACATCTACGTCCGCGTATGGTTCCAGCTTCATATTCAAAGGATTGTTTTCATTCTCTTTGCTCCTTGGCGGCGTTCAATACACTTAAACTGTTTTCGGTCGGATAGAGATTTCATCAGAAGCCTTCCCAAGCCTTTCCAATCATCCCGATAGGAGGTTTGCATTATGTTGTTCATTCGCGCATATTAGATCTTCTCTCCTCCCCAGCTCAGTTCTTGATATTTTCTATATTTCCTCTGGTTTACAACCTCAACACAGTTCCATGAAAACTAGATGTACGATCTCTAAGAACTCGGTGAACATTTGATTGGTCTAGTTTCTCATCGAATTTAATAAGTCATATATTGTTTCCATATTATCAGCAAAGATGAAGCGTGGTGTCCAAGAAAAATCGCAACCCCCGAAAAAAACGTTATTTTATTTTTTATTTATAACTTTTGATCCACTTGATCCACATTTTCAAGATTGACATCAATCATCATCATGAAATAGAAATTCCATTGCACACTGCTTTCGAGTGCCATTTGGTAGCTCCTAAACACGGCCGTTTGGTTTAAATGATGATACGGCCTCGAGTGCTTTCAGTTTCTCCCGGATAAAACCGGGGCTCGCTCGGCATCGGTTCATGGTCGTTTCGGAGGACTATCCGTATGGTCGATCTTAAACGCGCTTTCGAAATTTGCGCACGCTGTTGGCATCAAACGATTAAGCCAGTACTTTTATTCTCACTTTCTCACACAATTTCTTAACTGTTCATAGCAGTACGTATTGGAATGTGCAGAAAATGTTTCTCTCGAAATATCAAAGTGTCTCGAGCATCAAACGATTGTCCAGTGATAGGGAATTTCTTGATATTTGCTTTCAAAACGCAACATCTCTTCATAAAAATTTCCCACACCGATTGTTTAATATGTACGCGAAACACATTTCATCTCTTATTTGTAACATTTTGAATACTTGCGCAAATAAAATGGCAGATCGTAAAAATTCTAGTTGATCGTGAGCAAAAATCTCACAAAATAAATCAATCAATAATGACCGAGTTACGAGCGTCCGGTGTTTCACTTTTGTGATGGTAGCCATTTGTAAACTGTTACACAATGGTCAAGGCGCGCAGCGAAGAGAAGATTAAAATTTATTTAGCTCCGGCTGGCTGCATAGCATTAAAGTATCGTTAGACAATTTCAAATCATATAAACTCTCTCAAAATTGAAAAGGACGGATTTGGAAATGATCTGCACTGAATTAAAACTTTCTTGGTTCCGTTAGCCTCGGTTCAAATTTAAACTGTAAAACAAATAAGACATCACCTTTTTATTTTCGTTATTTTCAATAAAGTCCAAAATTATTAAACGGAAAAATGTTTAGTTGTTGAATCGATACGCGAGAAAATTTCCAACCGATTGATGTGGGAAATATCTCGAAAATCTATCTAAAATTCACTTGGTTGCAAACGTTCAATTTGTGTTCCGATATTTCGTAACGGATCGCCAACTTTTTAGATTTTCAATTGACACCTCTACCTTTGCCGTAAAACGTAGCTCCAATTCAATACACAACCCGCCTTTGCCTCCCCGGTCGGTGATCGATCAAAGGCACCAACAATTACCCTTGAATTCTAGTTTTACGCCTTCGATGTTCAACTCAAGTTTTGCACTTGAGCTCGAATCTGAGTGCAAACACGTCGCGTTCATCCGGTGCTTTCAGCTTTGATGTGCTCGATAAACATAAACACGAGAAGGAGAGCGCGTATTGATGAACGCGCACTGGTGAGAGCCAAACTCAAGCTCAGCGCCGCTCGTGTTTTCGTGAAGACTGTTTTCTCCTAAAGCAGAGGAACGTTCGAAACTGCCATGAAAAGAGCGAGAGTGGAATTGAAATTCGCAAGCAGATGGAAGTTTTCTCTGAAAAATCTGTTTCTTTACCTAAAGCTCAGTACTTGCCCACATTATGAGGGACGCATCAAACTGACGATTCAAACGATTCTCTTCCTCTGAAAATCTAAAAGTTGGTAGAAGACCTGGACGATGGTCTCACCAAGCAGTTTGCGGGAAAGAGAATCGAATGAACTGATTGCTAAAGCTAACTCTCTCGCTCCGCGTTTGAGAAGCAAAGTTTTGGAGATGTTGAGTTAGCAACGAGACACACCAAGGTCTCGTGACAAAATGCGGAAGAATATTGATACTTCGTATGATAATCAGTCAGCTGAACTCCAATCGGCATCAGCATCAGATAATAATGAAAAGGTTGTGCATTCCTTCAACGCTGTATCTTGTGAACAGATTTTTTTCCAAAGCTAAACAAGTGGTTGGTGAGAAATATATTTCGTAAATTGTAATTACTGTTAAGAAAACAAATCGAAGATTTCAACGACATATACACATTTTTTCAAAAACCTCCATACGCTGATCCGAATTAGCTAAGTGCTAGGAAAAGATCGCGAGATGGACCCTCTGACCCCACCGCCACGTTCGCGTAGGTTTGTTTCCCTCTGAAGGCGTCCGACACTAGCAGCCCGCTTGGAGGTCCGTACCCCATGGTAGATGAAATGGAGTCTTCCACGGAGACGGACTCTTCCCGCCTGCGTGTGCTTCAAGGCTATCTCCTCGCCCTCTCCGTGGCTGCTAGCCGTGCCAACTATTTTGGCACTTTCTCGAGGAGCCAGGAGCTTGGCTTCCAGCTCTTCCCTCTCTTTGCATGCAGCCTGCACCGCCATGCGTAGCCCGGGGAGGCTGAGTTCCAGGTCCAGCAATGTTGTTGCGCGATGACGCAACGTCAATTATCGCATCCATCTGCTCGACACCTCCATTATCTTAGGAAGCTTTCCGGATGAGTCCTGGTCCATCCGTGGCCACGCCTAGCTTCCGATGCCGTGGCACTTCCACAAGTGTCGGATACACCGGATCCCACCGTTTGACTTTAGCGAACAGATTCGCTTCCTCCTGGGATTTCGTCGCTCTGAGGTATTACCCTCCATTTTGTTGGGTCTCCTTCCAGCCGCTATTCAAGTCCACGTGGAGAAGTTGCTGTAGTTATCCCTTGGTTCAGGGGTAAATCGCCCAGGCAGAAGCAAGAATGTACAAAACGGACACCAAGATCATGTGTGAATTCAAGAAAACCCAAAAGTAACTGTCCGTGAGATCCAGGAAACCCTTCAGCTATCAGTTTCTGGTCGAACTGTTCGTCGCTGTCTTGTAGCACAGGGGCTGATTAACAAAGTTGCCCGGAAGCGTCCATTTGTCAGCAAGCCAAACAAAGCCAAACGGCTCAGGTTTGCTATTGAGCATGCTGATAAGCCCACAGAGTTCTGGAAAACGGTTCTCTGGACGGACGTATCAAAATTTCGCGGTTTTTAATCGAAAACGGCGGGTTCATGTGTGGTGCACATCGGGTGAGGAGCTTCAAGAGCGCCACATCCAAGTGCCACGGTGAAGCATGAAGGAGGAAATGTGATGGTTTTTCGTGAAGCGGAGTGGAGTGGGTTGTCCTCGTAAAAGTCGACGGAATAACGGCAGATTCCTACATCAACATCCTGCGAGAAAATCTGGAGATTTTGCTGATCCAGACGATGAACACAGCGTCGACACCATCGGGCTTCTCTAATCTTCGGAGCCTTTGCTCAGGTAGCCGAAACCTTACAGAGAAGAACCGGATCTCGTGGATTTTTAAACACTACGCGATCGAAGCAGACACTCGATACTCGAAGCACTACTTTACTGTTCTTATTTAACTACGGGGACAATTAACTCGGCACAACTCAACTGTCTTGAATTCACCTCTCGAAAGGCGCCAACTCACAATCTCGACACAACGTCGAACAACTTAGAAACGCAACGAGAGCCAAATTTCTTCACAACTAGGATTGGCAGAACAATGGCACTTGGGACCAGTCTTGGTAAAAGTCATGCTCATTAGATTCAAAAGCGTGGATTTTCAGGCACCATAACATTGACTACCTATAAGTTCCATGCGAAAATCAAACGATAACTCATGACAACAAACGTAACCAGAAGAATGAACGTTCAATTTTCAAAATGCTTTGATATTCATTTGTGTAAACAAGTTTATTTTCAAAACGAATTTCAAAATGTCAGAAATGAAATTCAATCAACCACAATCAATATCAATTACCTGTCGGGATCGGAAAAAACGCAAGGGCAGCCCAGTCCAGGGTATTCGTGCACAACATTGTTAGCATCTATTCCTCTGGGACGATGATGATCGGCCTTGGTTGTTCCATGTTTGGATTAGGATTCAAAATCACTTAGTAATGAAAAATCATCACAAGAGATGATATACAGATTTCATCAAATGAAATTCATGCTTACCGATTGATAATCAAAACAACGGTGACAGCAGATTTTTGACCCGCACATAGAGCCGGCTTCATTCATTGCAGCAAACAAAGTTCAGTTGGCATAGAAGTGACAGCGGTCAACCATGAAAACCGGAAAGTAAACATCATCATTACACTGGGATAAAATCATTTTATTTCTCATTGATATTTTATGAAAATTTAAGGCACTGCTTGGGACTCGAATTTCTTTCTAGGAGAGAATAAAACGTCCAACTCGAACGAAGGCTAGATGATGACAACAGATGATTCATATATAACATGTATATAACAAACATAGAAAGAAAGAAAAAGAAAGAATTTTCTCTATTCACTCGCGTCACTTTACTCAATTTTTGAGTACATTGTATGCTATCTCTTTTCTCTCATGGAAATGTTACTCAATTTTCGTATAAAGTGGATCTACTCAAAAATTGAGTTGATCCACTTTTAACGAAAATTGAGTAACATTTCCGTGAGAGAAAAGAGATAGCATACAGTGTAATCAAAAATTGAGTAAAGTGAAGCGAGAGTGTACTAACTAGGGGCCGTATTTTGGATCTCAGAAACGAACGACTTTTTGTACGAACAGCTTGTGAGAAAAGTTCTTCGTTTCGAGTTCCAAATGCGGCCCCAGTTTTTGCTCACTTCTACTGCCGGCTCGTTCTCGCATACACGTTGACGACGACGAATGATGCTCGATGACAACGGTGATTCGGGACAAGTGTACCGAAGATCGGTGCTCGATAACAGGGTAGTTCGAAACATGTGCTCCAACTGCGATGGGTTCGCTCGTGACTGCTATAGGGTAGACTCGATTGTTACCGTCTCGATGAAAATTAAACAAACGGGTCTTGAAGACCCGGGACGAGCTGGACAACGACCCGAAGTCTTTCTTGCGGTCTTGTCGGATCAAACCGCTGGAATGACCTCCAGAAAACCCAGACCTTAACCCCATCGAGAATTTTCTGGGCGATTCTAGATACCAGGGTTGACAAAACAGGTGTTACCAATAAATTCAACTGTTTTAAAGCCCAGAAGCGCGCCTGGGAAGAGCTTGATCCACAGCACCTAAGAAACCGAAGCGCCTGCAGCCGGTCTTCAGGATATAAATTTATTTTCCTGGTAGCGAAAATGAAGTGGGCACTTATTTTTAACTATAAATTAGAAGATATATAGTATATAGATTTATAGTTACAAGTATTCCACCAAACAGCTCAAACCCTCTAGGATTCACTTATTTTCGTTACTGTTTTTTTTTCAACACGAAAAAAGAGTTGAACTCTTTTTTTATTATTACACAGATAAAACGAAACATTGAATTTTCTGCATTATGTAATGTATATAGAAGGAATGCTAGATTTGTCAGAAAATAATGGGATATTTAATGTATATTTAAGCCAAATAACGCCTGAATCTAGCCTATTGTATGAAAGATTGCAAACATTGTTGTATGGCTCATGAAAGATTGAATGCAATTTCGTTGTTTTCGCCTCCTTTGGCTTGGAATTAAACGGGGGGAATATTTACGATGTAAATATAACCGAAAATGCCACTTATTTTGTTAACATAATGTTCTGAAGTTCTCGATTACGGAAATCTACGAAAATTTCTGCTTTTTTCTGCTTTAGAAGAATGATGCAATATTTGTTTACCATGAAAGGCAGAACATAAAAAGCGCAGGATCCTCTAACGGAAACGACTTATATTTTTTTATGTACCTTAAATTTCCACTTCTTTTTACAACCAGCTCCCAAGTGGGGACTATCATCTCTCTGTATCAAGCTTTCACAATGAAAATGTTCACCACCTCACCTGTTTTCCAAGCGAAGATAGTACTAAACACGCAAGATGACTATCGCCAGCTCCTTGAAACCTTCTTCCACATACCAACGTAAGGAATAAATTCCAGCTTGAAGCCTCAAGTCCGGGTTGTACAGTTTTATTCACTCAATCTGAGGCAGTTAGTCTTTCACACCCACAGGCGCGGAAACAGAAGGGCCTCGACGACGACGAGTACCACCGTAAAATTAAACCTGTGGCCATATTTTCTAATTTATTGTCTCGCGCACTTCTTGGAAAAGCGCAACAACAACAACAACGTGACCATTCAACCATCCCCCACCGAAAAAACCTCTCCACCTTTCAAGTCGAGCATAAATTTCCCTATATTCCGGGAGTTGCCGGTCGCCGGAGCTCTCACACACTTGGCACTGACACGCTCTCCGGGTGGTTCGGTTCGGTCGAGTCTGTGGCCGAGTTCAGTCAGGCCATCCATCCTTCCTCCCACCAACAGTCGGTGTGTGTGCCGGAGCTCCGGAGAAAGAAGATATTTAATGTAATAAAACTGTCACACTTAATAATATTAATGCAAATAGACATAAATCTGGGACTCGAAACGGTAGGAGCAGCAGCCCAGCATCGGCAGCAGCAAGCAGTTCCAAGTCGGATACTTAGTCATCTCGGCCCGGTGCGATGGTCGATCCTGGTCGGTTGGCGGTGAGTTTCTGAGTTGCCAACAAGAGCAAATAAATGTTGCCCGCAGTGGTGGACCCCTCGGTTGATGATGATGATGTAAATGTTTGAGCAGGAAGTACTTTATATGGAAATGGACTCCGGGTGCTTTTCCTAACCGTTCGAACTTCATCCGAGCAAATCCGGCTGACGTGATTTTCCGAACATTTTCTAATCTCGCAGAACAGAGAACAACCTTGTGTGTTGGTGTATTGCAACTAGCAGCTGGTAGAAGCTTTTTATCGCTCGGTCGAAGAAGGCGGCGGCGTGTTCAAAACACAAATACCGAAATCCGGGCTCCGTGGGACAGGCGCGGGCTAATCCCGAGGCGGTAGTGGCGATAATCCTCGAATTCCAATTAACACTATCTCAAGCGATTGACCGGCACGCAGATTTGGGTTTGGCACCAGTGTTGTCATACGGCTAAAGTGTGGAATGTTTGTTGTCACATTGCTGATGAAACGCGCCGGTTGGCAGAGTGGCGCTAATCCGAAAATCTGCCGCGAAGGTCGCATTCGGTTGCATTTGCTCGTGGCGGCAGCTGGGTAAGCGAGCCGAATGATTCGGTCTACGGTGGGCATGGTATAAAGATCGGTTCACTTAGTATCTGGACACAAGGAGTCAGCTCTATCTCGGATTTTTTTGATGAGCTTAATAAAGGTTGTTTATTGCACTTTCCGAAAAAATATCGACAGTCTTATTATTCGGTTTTGGTTTGGACGAAAAAACTAAATTTTCTTGAAAAACGTTGCATCCTCTTTTGGACACTTTATTCCTTAGAGCATCTTCAACGGCGATCAAAATCATGGTTTGGAATTATTTTTTAGACCAAACGCCAAAACATCGCTGCACCGGTGCTGTAAATTTTGTTTTATACCGTATCCATTTTGCATCATTTTAAAATTGGTATATGTTTTAATTTATTATTTATAGAAAAATACCGTTGCAAAACACTACGCACTACTTGGTAATACCAATTAATGAGTAAAATTGCAGCTTTTACAAAACAAAAACTCATGCCGCTGCTTTTGTAGTTGTTGCAGTGATTTTTCGGTGATTCTTGTTCCGAAAAAGCATTGAGGGAATCTTGTTTGATGCGGGTTATGATGGCACCAAACAGAAAGTGGAGTTGCTTGCCTCGGATGCTGATAATTACCTCAAGGAATAAGGAATGGTTTTCTTAGTTTTTTCAAGGGCCCTGCATTTTCCGGAAAACGCGGACTAGTTCGAAATGAGGAGGCTCCCGAAATTGTGACTCCCGAGCATTTTATGACTAATTTGGATTCTGATTCAGATTCTTAATAGTATTTCGAGTGCTAGGAAATGAAAAGTTATGAAATCTACAATGAGAACAATGGGTTTACTGACGCATTCGCAAATATCTCATACAGATACATTTTAGAGAATCCTGTTATTCAGAAACTTTCGACAGGTTTTGATAAGCTTTCTAGTGGAAACCGATGCTATTTTGAAAATAGATTCAATTTGTATTTCTCGGAAGAAAATTCTTGATTTGTCCAGGAATCGTTTTTAAATATCATATTATTCAATTGTATATTCTACAGCTTTTAAACAGTCTCGACAGTTACATGAATTGATCAGAGCTTATATAAGCTGCTAAAAACTAAACAAACTCTTTGAAAATTATTTTCTTCTAACCCTTCAGGCAAATATTCCTCGTCATCTGCTAACGACGCACTACTGGCAGTATAAATTATTTGGTCAAACCAATTCTTGCCAAAAAGTTGAATGATTGACAGGATGACAGGAGTTGGCGGATTTAACAACAAGAAATACAACACCGGTGCGGGGAATGCAAAGTTGTTCTATTTTAGCTGGTTCTATTCAAGTTTTGCTGATGCAAATCAAGTATGAAGTTGTTCCAAAAACAGCTCACCGCTGAAGATGCCCTTAATTTAAGAGGCTATATTATTTCGCCGTCTCTTCATCTCTGCAGCATTCCGAGTCTCTTTTTCAGTCTTTTTCAGTTCCGCGTAACAGGTGCCCAATATTTTTCGATTATATGAAAATTAGGACAATTGGGTGGGTTGATGTGCTTTTCAATGAAGTTCACCCTGTTGTCACGGTACCACTGAAGTGCCGCTCGATTAAACTGGCAGCTCGCCAAAACTTTACAGGATCTTTTTGTGAGTGGTAGAATGCGTTTTGGCATTCTACCACTTTGGCGTTTTGGCATTCTACCACATTCTTCCTCATGAAGCTTTGAATTCATAAACTCATTTGTAATAGATACTTCGATGTTCTAGCGAACTTTATAGCAGTCACTATCGTCGCTATAGTTAGCTATTTCCATCGAAGTTGATCCCGGAATGAAGGTCTCTATGAAGTTGGCTCGCTTGTTGATGATTTGTACTAAAAAGTAAGCCTCGGCCCGGCTGCTTGGCGTAATGTAGATGGGATTCAGCATTTGACTTCATACCCTGTACAGTAGTCGAACGCAGTGTGGAAAAGTCATCGATGTTGCTCGGATTGTAGCGTGAAATCCAGATTCTAACCTTATAAACCCTTCGGTGTTGCTCTGACGGACGCTCTATCTGGCAATTCCTCGTACTGGTGATAATGGGCTCTCGGAGTTGAGCTTTGGTCGGGCAGCTGCGTGTGGTGATGATGATGATGTGCCTCGGTTCGGCTACTTCTGGATTGATGATGCCAAAGGAAGCGTAAACAGTGAAATTGTATGCAATCTTTCGTGCGCCATACAACAGTGTTTACAATCTCCTATACAACAGACTAGTTTCAGGCGTTATCTGGCTTAAATTTACATGAAATATCTCATTTATTTTTGTCAAATCTAGCATTCGCTTTATGTGCATTAGATAACGCCGAAAATAAAATGTTTCTTTCAAACTGTGTAGGCGGATCCTCCAGTCAGTGCTTTTATATTCTCGAACTGCTGAACAGCCGAGACTCCTGGGGAAGCTAGAATTGTACTCAATATATTCCAATACAGTTTCCGATCGCAAGTACCACTGCGACGTTCACTACGATCCTTCCGACAAAAAGTTTTCCGCTCACGGAAAACGTTTTAGGACCACTGCACATGGTAGATTTTGCCAAATTCTCCGATTTCGTAATTTTTGAACCGGATCGGACCGGACGTTGAAGTTTCAACGTGGATGTCCAAAATTGATATCCTTCTTTCGACTTTTTTAAAATTGGAAATTTTACTACTGAAAGAAGAGAGCTTCCCAATCAATCTGCTGTCAAAACAGTTTAAAACCGACGACTAGGAGCGCTACAAAAAATAAACAGTGCGTCCAGATTTTTGGTGTGTCGAGCTTTAATTTGTTATCCGGAAGTATCTTCTTCTTTTCCGGTAATTTTTCAGTGTCTTTCTTCGGAAATCTTTTTCCTAATCTTGCTATTGAAACACCCATCAGAATAGGACCAACACAGCGGTCCTCCTAAGTGCAACTTCTGTGGAGTTTAAATCACAGTGCAACATTCAGGTGGAAGACAGAGAAACAGAACAGAACAGAAAAAACGGATTTCTGGCTTAAATTCTGCATACATAATTCTGAAAATGAAAAAGCAGCGATCAAACTTCGAAATTTATCAACTAATGTCAATTAGTATTACACTAATATTATTTAATAGTTTTGTTAAAAAAATCTATCAACTAGACACGAATGCCAGCAGTAAAGTGGTAAAGTGTCTATAAAAACGTTTATAATAATAATAATAACTGAAGGAGTCACTTTTCCACGTTCTAAAAATCCATAAATGTCCTTTACATAAAATGTATAGGGGCTGAAACAGTTGGCAATTACTTTTCAGAATGAGCCAGCATGGCCCCATTTGTTCAGAACAGTTCATTTTTTGATTCCATTTGGGATCTTAGAAAACCGTACAAAATTTGACATTTTCGAAACTTTCACGAACAAGCGAAATGAGTTTTGGTCACGAGTTGACAAGTAAATTTTCTATTATTACTTTTCGTTGTTTTGTCTTCGCTCATTTCTTCGAAATTTTCAAAATTATCAATGTTTGATGAGTCTCAATGGACACGAACAATGTGAAAGTGGAAAGAATACAATGATCGTGGGTCGTATGGACCTAATAAAAATTAAAGAGTGTACTCGAAAAAAATGAGACACGCAAACAAGGTCGACAAATTTTACAGTGTGTCCCAGTAAGTGTAAGCACGATTTGTAAATAACAACACATGTTCGGTTTTTAAGTAAATTGAGTTTTTGTTACACTTTTATGTTCTCCACAATATTCTTGTACAGTTAAACTTGACATTTCCGAGATCCATTTAATCGTACGCCAAAGAGCGAACTTCTGACCGAACACTGCTCATTAACTTCAGCACAGACTTTCCCAATAATTTTTGAATCTTTTTTCCAGTTTAATATGTTTGCGCAAATATGCCTTTGTCCGAGTCCAAAAAGTTTCAATTGGTCTTGTCTGGGGACAGTTTGGAGAATTCATCTCCATGGGTACGAATTTGACTCCGTTGGCTTGTACCAGGCTACCGTGGTTTTCGCGTAATGCATTGATGCAAAATCCGGCCAAAACAGTACTGGATGTACTGCTGTGTAAAATTGGTCACCCAAGCGTCTTATAATCAAATCTCACCACACAGCAGTTTATCGTATATTTTACGAGGTTTGACAGGTATTCTGCATTTTGTTTTCTTTTTTTCGTTTTTGCTAATTCTGCTTCTTGAAAGTTCCTCATCAATTTCGTGTCTTTCCTCGGTCGACGTGACTCTTCGAAATTCGCAGCTTCTTGGCCACATCTCGAACGGAAGTATCTTTTTTACGAACGAAAGCTTGCGTGATTTTTCGGCCCAGGTTTCGGTGCACAGGGCCCGGCTTCCGTCCAGATTTTCTTTTGTCCTGAAAGAAAGCCTCCTCACCATACTTCCATATCGCGTTACGAACTGCTCCGATGCTCACACCTTCCATTTTCGTCAACTGACCGGTTTGGTTTTAGTTTCTTTATTAAAAAGACTTTCAGCCTGTGGCTGGTTCGTCTTTGCAAATCGATCTGTTTGCGCTTTTCCGGCGATCCATGATGATCCGGCCATTCTATGATACGTAAATGCACCGGCACTTGAGACTCACAGAGTTATAGATTGAAATGTAAACAATAATACACAGTAATGATCAGTTGTTTAAACGTCATTTGGAAGCAACATAGGCACATCGAAATCGTGCTTAGATTTTCTGGGACACCCTATAGTCGGATTTTCTTTAAGCTTTCGAGGAATAAACTGCAACATTATGGTAAGCTTTCTACTTCATTTGTTAATGGAACTCCTCTCCTTTTCGAAAGCCCGCCCCTTACCCCTTGACAACACTCATAAACTTTTGGGCAATAGTGACTTCTTTTGGTAGCTTCGCCCACTGTTTCTTCAAAGCCAGCCCGTTTCCGAATACTTGAAGTGTTTTGCGAAGTGTGGCCTTCATGATTGGCTGGCTCATCTCTCCACACTCACAGATGGCCTGTTAAACCAAGAACTTGTTGGTGAAATTGTCCACTTTCTCCTTTCTTACCTCCCCAGGAGTGGCCAACCGTGATGTAGCAAGGTGAAACTCCAGCACCGGCAATTGCGTTGTGTCCAACTTGATTTAAGTCTCGCCGTCCAGAACGACGGCGGTGTTTGGTGCCATGCTGAACCTTGTAGACGTGGAGGCCGGCACGTTTTATCGTTTTATCGATAAACCAGGTGAAAAGCTCCGCCTTGGGCGGATCTGCTCTTTTTCCGATGCTTGATAACCACTTGATCGATTGTGATGAAATTTTGCCAACGCTAGCTAACTAGCTAGTTTCAGCCAAAGCTGCGTCACAGCAATAAGTTACAAGGTAATCTTGTGTTTAATTTTTTTCGAGTACAGTCTTCAGAAACTTTTTTCTAATGTGCATATGAATCGGTTTATCGCTGAGTTTTTAAATTCTTTGACAGTTGAATCTGGTAACCTGTCTGTTTATGCAATGTAATCAAATTATACCCAAATTAAAACATTAGTGATCGTCAGTCGTTGCGAATCAAAACAAACCCAAAAAAAGGAGAGAGTTCCTCTCCCATGTGCGCATCAGTAAACAGAGTGCACACAATAGATCGCTAAGAATAAACTATACAAGCCACAGTGGTACATGAGCGTCTTTCCATGCGTCAATTTTTGCCTGTTGAAGTGGCGGACTTGTTCCGTCGCTACAACCTCCCCCGCAGTGGGATGTTAGGCAAAGATTGACGTCCATGGTTCGAGTACCATTGGATACATGCCCTTTCGCTCAATTTTCAAAAACATCTGTTAATTTTCCTACCTGCCGCACTCTGACGGACCTTTCAACACTTTCTCTTCACATCTTTCATTCTGGCCAAAAACATTGTTGTTCACTCTTGGTGCCGCATGGTGATGAGCGAACATCTCCTTCTACATCATAATCGTTACTCCTCGCACGGAGAATACATAACATAACAATTAATGTAAATTATACCCGTTATTACAGACAAACAGGCCTGTTATTACATCAACGGGACAAAGTGGTTTGCAGCTTTAAACTAGAATCTTTCAGTGTTCTCGAGTTTCATCTGGAGAAATTGCGAGCAAGTGAAGCTGATTTCCGTATGTTGGCTTTTTTCGAGTAGACCGTCAACCAGTCAGATGACTTTGATGATGATGATGATTGATGATTATGTAATACTACCATCTATTGTAGCTAGGTGACTTTTCATAGCAGTGTAATAATTTGAAAAAGGATTTGATCAGGATTCTATTGTTTGTGATCATCAAGCTCCTGTATGAAGAGCCAAACACTTTTGGGCGGTCCCGTAAACAGAGAAGCATACGCGAAACCTGCGAATATAGGGAAGAGAATCTCCTTCCAAAAGCGATTTCACACTCTCAGCACTAGAATCGAGTCTTCGAGTGACGGAATAAACCAAATAGATGGTGTCGAAGAGCTCGCCATCGTTCCGAGAAATGTTAACAATAGTGAGGAGGTAGTTCCATGCTCCCTATCCAAATCGTTTCACTTGGGTGCCCTGATGGTCCCTTCCGTTCACCGTTATATGTTTAGTATGTTTTGCGCAAAAAAAAAAATAGATATCATAATAGACCAAAATGCTTATTCAAGTTTTAAACATGAATGATGTACATTGAAATTAAATTATTTGACCATGTAAAAAGCTGCTACAGCAAGCCAATACGAGAACATAAAATGCGTATGTACAAAATATATCTGCCACCCACTGGATTGTTACGGAAAAAAGGTTATGTATTAATATTCCTACACACTTAGAAAATTTTACAGTACTCGGTAATTTTTTTACCGAACCGATTTCGGTGAAATTTTACAATATTCCTGTAAAAAAATACCGGAACTTGTCAAATTTTACTGAAATCCGTTAAATTGGATTACCGATCGTTCAGCTGTTGAAAATTCGGTAGAAAAGTACCGAATACTGTAACATTTTCTAAGTGTGTACTATTCGCTTCCAAATATGAAAGATAAAATGTCAAAAGAAGATATTATTTTATAAGACATGATGTTAAAAAATTTCTCTAAACTATTCTGGTTACATTTCCAAAATAGCAATTGAAGTTATCGAAGAGACCGCTTTGGTAGTTTCTGAAATAAATGGCTTATTCTACCATAATACCACAAAACACAATATTAATATATAATCATAAACTGCTTATAAGGCTTGCTTCATTTAGAATTGGAACAAACTTTTGCTCATATTGTGGCGCTCCTGGTGGACGGATTTGGAAGTTCTTGGCGCCCACGTGTCGGGAATTTTGTCAGCTTCACGTATGTATTTTTGAAATTCCGCAAATCGACTGTACTTTGTAAACAATCAACATGGAAGCCGAAAGACGGGAAAAAAATGTGCACAGTTATTTGGAAAATCCATTGTGGTCTGCATCTAGGCTAGTTAAACAGCTGAAATTGTCCAGGAATACCGTATGGCGCGTTATCAAACGGTATAAGGAAACATTGACGACAATTCGGAAGCCTCAAGCCAATCGTCGGAGTGGAACTGTCGACCGGAAACTGCGTGGTAAGATTTTGAAGACGATTAAGAGGAATCCCAATCTGTCGGACCGTGATTTGGCCAGAAAATTTGGTGCTGCCCATAGTACCGTGAGGAGAACTCGACTCCGGGAAGGAATCAAGTCGTATCGAGCTAGCAAACAGCCAAATCGGACCATAAAACAGAATAGTGTGGTCAAAATCCGTGCTCGGAAGCTATACGACCAGGTGCTGACCAAGTTCGACGGGTGTCTTCATATGGACGATGAAACCTATGTCAAGGCTGACTTCGGGCAAATCCCAGGTCAAAAATTTTACTTGGGAACGGCTCGGGAGGATGTTCCAGCCAAATTTAAATTTGTTTTTGCCGACAAATTTGCACGAAAATTCATGATTTGGCAGGGCATTTGCAGCTGTGGCAAAAAAACGAAAGTTTTCGTTACAAATAGGACAATGACGTCGGAACTATACCAAAAAGAGTGTCTCCAAAAACGAATAGTGCCGTTCATTCGATCCCACGACCACCCCGTAATGTTTTGGCCAGATTTGGAAAGCAGTCATTACAGCAAAGCCGTTCAAGAATGGTATGCAGAGAATGGGGTCCAGGTTGTTCCGAAAAACCTTAACCCACCAAACTGCCCCCAGTTCCACCCTATTGAGAAATACTGGGCAATCATGAAGAGGAGACTCAAGGCAAAGGGAAAGGTTGTCAAAGACATCAATCAGATGAAGACCTGGTGGAATAAGATAGCTTAAACGATTGACGAAGAAGGTGTGCGCCGCCTAATGAGCCGTGTTACAGGAAAAATTAGAGAATTCCTTCGAAACCGTGACGAATAATTTTATCCGTATTTTTTCTTAAAAGTATGAGAAAACGCTACATTTGTTTAAAAAAAGATCTTGAATTCAATAATAAATAACTGAAATACAGGCAATTGTTTTTGTTCCAATTCTATCTGAAGCAAGCTTTAAGCACATGCCAGTCTTTTATGAATATAGTAGTTGAAGTTCAGAAGTGCAATTTTAAATTAAATGTTATGCTGAAATGCTGAAAAACAAATTGAGCCCTTGATGCATGTTATTCTGCTTCAGTCAGAAGTAGTAAGATGACTTATAACAAAATTTGTGAGAACTTTGTTTATTTAAATTATTTGATTTGTTGAATTCTTGCTCAATATATGCATGATAATTGATGGATGTATTTTCAGCAGTTCCTTGAAATAACTGAAGAACTCTGGCTGTGTATGTGAGAACTAGACTTGATTCTTTGGAAATTTCATGAAGCTCCACCTGATTATCATTTCACCTATTTTGTTGAAAACAAATTTACAGTGTAAAGTTTATTCCGGTTATTTGAGGAACTTTGCACGCAACTTTATGTCATCAAACTAAACTTAAAAATCGCTTGACTTTGAGACGCTATTGAATTTGAATTTGACAAGATTTGATAATTATCAACTGGCGTCATACAATCCCCAGCAAGTTCACACCATGCTTGAAAATAACCACCCATAGTAATCAATCAACCACAATCACATCACACAGACCGCTTCGAGTAATCGTCGGCGCATTGTTTCGGCAGCGCAGTTGGCCATGTTTCTGCCGAGCATTTTGCAGCCACCGTCTCAGCCGGATAGTTTACATTTTAGGACATTGGCAACTGGTCGGTCACTGCGTGTTCTCATCACGGCCACAGACGCATACCGCACACCGACCAAGGTCACTTAAATTTAATTCTGGCGCGCGTTCCCCAACAACCGAACGCTGCACCGATTTGTCGTTTTGAGGAGCGCTGAAAAAAATATAGAAGATCAATCCACCTAAACCTAACGGATGAATAGTTGCCTAGTTTGAAAATTCCGATTCGGTAGATACCATGACCACTCCCCGGATACCTCTCGTGGTGTGAGGGGTGCGAAACAGGCGCAGCGTTGTTGTCGACCTGACTAAACAGCGATAAATTATCGCGAAATGTATTCTTTTTTAGCGCTTATGTCGCGCCACCAGCACGCGAGCAGTGTGACGACAGCGGGTTGCTTTGTGCGCGAAATTTCCACTACCCAGTTATACCCGGCCTGGGCAGACTGACGTGGTTTCGTTCCGTGTGGTTTGTCAACTGTGGCAGCGATCAAAAGCAGCCAGCATCATCATGGTCAGTAATTTCCAACGACCAAATTATTCTATTTAATGACCGATGTCGTAAAATGTTTCACCGCGGCGCTCCGAATCATTCAAGATTCAATTTTCGGCGAGGGGAAGGGGGTTCCACACCACCGGCGGCAGGACCACACGTGGTCAGTGGTCGTCGCTCTAAACGATTGTGCTTATCTATTTTGTTGATTCGAAATCTCCCCGCAAGAATTGAAACACGGCGAGTTATGCAAATAGGAGCTCGATTCAAACTCGAATCCGATTGCTATCACAGTCTTCCTGATTGACACCAATCTCCTCTCTCGCTCACTCGCTCGGTTGTGATTTGAATTATTATTCATCCCGGACGGTCGTCCCCGAAACTGACTTTTGGAATAAATCAACGCACTTTTTACCGCGCTGAAGTGATGTTGTCCCGATAAAAATCTCACTTTTCCTCGTTCTGCGAGTTTTTTTTTGGGGGGGGGAGGTATGGTCAATCCGGTCCAGAGAGCGCGCTCGATGCAGCATAAATCTTCATTAGTTACCTCTTTTTGCTCCGTATTGACAGAAGGAAGTGACTGATACAAGTGGACATCGATTCGATGTGTGTTATTCCATGAATGCACGCCGTCGAACGTGCTCGGTCGGAATGAATGCGGAAAAACAACTGCCCCATTAAACGGCAGCCAGCTGCTGGTGGGTTGGTTTGGTTCGATTTAATACCCGACTATCCTCCGCGTGATGGCGGGTTGAGATGTCGTTCGGTTGAGGGCCTAATTTAGAAAACAGTGTTTTCAAATGCCTAAGAGGGCAATTTTGAAAAATGGCCGCACAGACATCAGTTTAGATGATAAGATGAAAGAATCTCACTCGGATATCAGAACATGAGGATGATGAAAATGATAGAAAATACACAATCAACGCACATTCTAAACTGACAAGCTATGAAATTTTGGACTTCTCAATACACTTTGAGAGATAATGATACAGCTGTCGAATATGATTACTTGCAACTTTGAAGTTCAGGCCGTTATCCAGGTAAATTTCTGTAGGCCTTTACGGGATACAAAATGTCGCAAAGCAGCCAAGAAAGCAGCAGTTATAAGATCGCCTACCAGCTCAAGATGAACCACCTTTTTGCTGATGCAAACGAATAGGCCTTCTGAGCTGCTGCTCAACGATGAACGGTCTGTAGGTAGTCTAGACTACATTAGTTTATCCCTTACTAACCAATCAGACCAAGGCCGGGGTGGCCCTTGCTTTATACTTAAGTTTCCTCCATTCTATTCGGTCATGGCTGCACCTCGCCAGCTTCCCAGTCTGCGAAGGGTCCGCAGGTCGCCTTCTACTTTATCGATCCACCTTGCTCGTTGCACGCCTCTTCTTCTCCATCTTGTGTTCGTTTTCGAAAATCATCTTAACGGGCTGTCGTCCGACATTCTTACGACATGCCCAGCCCACCAAAGTTGACCGATTTTTGCGGTGAATCTGATACAGTACGCCGTGAATTGAACTTCTAATAACTTGAACAGTGAACCAACAGCGGGTGAGGTTTTGAGTGATCCGTAGCCACCACCACGTAGTTTTTCTGCTTCTACAAAACTCCTCAGACGGCTTTTTGCACTTCAAATGTTCCTTAGTATTCCCTATGTTGGTCAAATAGCGGTAATCAGTGTGGTCCTTGGAACCAGTAGATCAGCTGAGTTTGTGAGTTGTGTGAGACTCGATTAGTCGACGAATGTAGTCCAGAGGTATGGTGGTAACTTTAGCTAAAATACTACGGTGCAGCTGAACCAAAGCCAAGCCTTAATCTTATTAATTTTAAAGGCCTTACTGGTCGCACGAAAAGCTTTGCAGTAACGAAAGCACCACATAAAGTTCAGCCGTCTCGAATGAACTAAAACGTCTACAGCAGACGTACAGTTTAAAAAGACGTTAATAAAATGAATCACATAAAGTTCAACGACTCGAAGCTCATTGCTGAGGCTTTTGCTGATCAATTTGCCAAGGTGTCGACACACAGGAATCCCAGGGATGAGTTCCGTCGTGTAAATGCGCTGGCCAACGGTAGCAAAAATGTCTATGCACACCATAGACTACAAGAGGCTTTAATTTATTTTTGACGTTGGACCACGTCTTTGTTTTCTATAATAAAATTTAAAAAAAATCGCATTGCGACCATCACGAAAAGTGGTCAGATTTTGAGCCGTAATATCTCAATCATTTCTCAAAAGATTTTCAAAAATTGTGTACCAATCGATCGGAAATATTTCTACGCGTCAACTTCAATAGAGGACAATGTTGATTTCGGGCTACATGCTATTAAAAAAAAATTCAAAAATGTTAAGCTTTTGTCTTATAAAGTATATTTACCCCTTCGGGCCAAAGGGGTCATATATGACCCCAAAAGAAAAATGGCTCTATAAAATCACAAATTTAATGAAAATGTACACTGTCTTTGGCAAATTTGTACATCCTGAGTATGAAGAAGTTCAGAACAAAAAAAATAAATGCCTTATTTATAGTATCAAGCGTTGTTTTGGAATATGGTACAGATGCATTTTTTGAGAAATTTTAAATATTTTTGTATCTTTCTGGGATGTTCTAGGTTATCCAAAATGCACTTGAGTTCAGAACTGAAGATCTACAGTTGTAACAGTAGCCTTTAGGGCTACACGAGATTATGATAAGTATTCAAACATATTGAATGAACCTCTTGGAAGGTCAACAGTTATTATTTGATGATTTTGTGATACATTAATTGTTATGTTATATATTCTCCGTGCGAGGAGTAACGATTATGATGTAGAAGGAGATGTTCGCTCATCATCATGAGGCACCAAGAGTGAACAACAATGTTTTTGGCTAGAATGAAAGATATGAAGAGAAAGTTTTGATAGTTCTGCTAGTGTGCGGCAGGATTGGAAATGTAACAGATGTTTTTTTTATGAAAATTGAGCGAAAAGGGCATGTATACGGTGGTACTCGAACCAACGACATTTTTGCCTAACATCCCACTGCGGGGTAGGTTAAAGCACTGACTGAGACTGAGAGATTTTGTGATGTTTTAGGTCATCAAAACTGTCCTTGAGTTCAGAACTTAAGATCTTAAGTAGTAACTGTAACTTTCTTTGGCTACACAAAGTAACGCTACGTAATCATCCATTATTTAGTGAATATTTTAGAACATTACGAGATAAACTGGGATGAGTGAAGTCATCTAAACTACCCTTGAGTTCAGAACATTAGATCTTCAGTTGTAACAGTAGAGTTTTGGAGTATACAAAGGAACAATATGTATGTAAAACTTAACATTGAATAGTGTAGAGGGTCAACAAACATAATGCGACAATCTTGGGATATTCTAGGTCATCCAAGCTGTCCTAAATTCAAAATATAAGGGCTATATAAGGTGACCTCAATGATTCTTTTAGAAGTTCAACAGTCAACATTTTATATGTTTCTGATCTTCTAGATCATCCAAACTGTTCTGACGTTCAGAACATAAAATTTACAGTTGTAACAGTAATTTTCAGGCAATAAAAAGTCGCAATAAATATTCAAACATATTCAATTTATATTCTTATAGGCCAACGTACATTATAAATCAATATGACATGTTCTGAGCCATCCAAACTATCCTTGAGATCAGAACATAGGACCAGACAGCTTTCTGGGCTATGCAAAGCTACGCTGTGTAAAGAAACATGTGCATTGAATATCAAAAAAGACCAACAACCATTATGAGATAATCTTCTAGGTTAGCCAAACTATCCTGGAATTCAAAACTAAAAATCTACAGCTGTAACCGTAGCTTTGTAGACCAAACAAAGCATCAATATGTATTTGACCAAGATATAACGATATATCTTGGGATGTTCTAGGTCACCAAAACTGCCCTTGAGCTCAGCAGTTAGGATCTACAGTCGTAACTGTAGCTTCAGAACCTATGAAGATTAGCGATTTGCATTCAAACACATTCACTGAATCTTCTGTAAGGCCACCAGTCATTATCATATTATGTTGGGATGTTCAAGTTCATAGAAACTGACTTGAGTTCAGAACTTAGATGTACAGGGTGGCAACATGAAAGTGATACACTCATTTGTGATCTCCTCGCTACAATGTATACCATTATCGGTAGACCCCTGTGTACGATTTGAAACAGTGACTTGTTGTCAGTTCATTCGTAAACAACAAACTGAATTAGTGCTCTTAAGTTGACGAAAATAGAAATGGATTCATGTAGAGAACAAATTCGATCTTGCATCTTGACGGATTGACTAATTTGGAGATCAGAAGGAAGCTGTGCGCATTTGAAGTTGAGCAGATTGTTTGTGTACAGGACCATAAAACGTTTCAAAGATACTGGTACTATTGTCCCTAAGAAGAAACCCGGTAAGAAACGCAGTGTACGGACGTCCTCAGCGATCAAGGCAGTTAATAAGCGAATTCGAAGGAATCCGGCTCGGTCGGTGAGAAAATGGCGCGTGAAATGAAAATGAGTCACACATCAATGCAGAATATATTGAAAGGTGACCTTGATATGGAGCTTTCAAAAACAGAGGATTCACGGATTGACATCGCAAGAATATTGAAGACAGAGTTGCCAGATCACGTGCGTTGCTTAAGACGCACGCCGGTCATAACATAATTTTTTCAGATGAAAAATTGTTTACTCTGGAAATGTCCCTGAACAAACAAAATGATCGTGTATATGGAACAAATCTTCGTGAAATACCGGCTGACAAACGAGGGGTTGAACGATATCAAAATGCCTCTGCGGTGATGGTTTGGGTGCAATATCGTCAAAAGGCAAATTACCGCCGCTGTTCATAGACAGGGGGTGAAAATAAACAAAGAGTACTATTTACAATACGTCATCAAGGACCACCTACTTCCCTATGCTAAGAAACTTTTCTCGGTGCGGAAAGTTTTTGCTTCCAGCAAGATTCAGCTCCAGCGCATAAGGCCATAGTTGTTCAGCATTGGTGTAAGCAAAATTTACCATGTTTCATCAGCTGCTCAGAATGGCCTGCATCGTCTCCCGATTTGAACCCACTGGACTTCAGCATCTGGGGCTACATGCTTGGAAAACTGGGCAATATGAAGCACATGTGTTTGGACTCATTTAAAACGCTTGGTTGAGATTTGTGATCAAATGCCGGAGGAGGTGGTGCGTGCGGTTTGCAAAACTTTGAGAAGCGTCTCCATACCGTGACAAATACAAAGGTGAAAGGTTTGAACTTCACTAAGCACAATAAAAGTTTAACATTTTGTCTCGTTATTAAAGAAGGGGAAATGAATGAGAAATACAATTCTGTTTATGTTTTGCAACAATTTCGAGTGTATCATTTCTACGTTGCCACCCTGTACAGTAGTAACCATATCCTCTTGGGCTATACAAAACTACGATAACTATTCAAACATACTCAATGAATATCATAGGATAATATTGTTAGTTTTAGGTCATTCAAAACTTAAAGTCTACAATAGTAACAGTAGCTTTATGGGCTATACAAAGTTAAGTTAATTTGTTTTGCATGAATATTCCAAGATTATCTCATAATGTATGTTGTTCTTCCAGGGCATTCATTGAATATGTTTGAATATATATCATAACATTATTTAGCGGATAAAGCTACTCTTACAGCTGAAAATCTAATGTTCTGAACTTCGGGACAGTTTGGACGACCTAGCACATCTCAAAACAAAAAAATATCCTACTTTTTTAAATCATTTCGATGTTCTGGAGCACCAATTTAATCAGAATACACAAAATTGCATTCATAATATCGCTTGAAAAAAAAATTAGGCCTGAACGGGTTCAGTTAAAAAATATTGCATTTTACAATCTGAATAGCTTACATTTAGTTGCAAAGTCCTACGTCGTCATTCCGAACAACCCAATGGGGCTGTACCTTGTAGTTGTTCGAATCAAACTTTAAATATTCCGAAATTGCGCCCTCACGTCTAAGCTTTTGACCAACACATTCCACAGTGGGCAAAAATGGACCCAAATTCCCATTAATTTAGACGGCGCAGGATAGATGGAGTCCTAGCCAATAGCACATCTTTTGGGAAAAAATGCGGGAAATCGAATGGTGTTAGTCTCATTTAGGGTTGACCACAGTAAGTGTCTCATTTTGCCCGACTCTCCCCTCATTTTGAATGCAAACTAGAATGTGACCCAAAAATTCAACTCGGTGCCACTACAGGGTGTCTCACAATAGGTGTCACTAAAACAAAATGGGATTACAGCAAAACAAATCAACCAAATCATAGCATTTATTTTTCATTTGAAAGATACATGTTATAGAAATAAACCATATTAATTCAATTCGAATCTCTCGCCCTTTTCCTTGATAACTTTGCGCAAACGCTTTGTAAACCCATCGCAGCTGGCACGCACGATTTCCTGAGGAATTTGGTCCCAAATATCAACCAAATGTTTCTTGAATCGATCTAAAGTAAGCCCTTTCGTAGGGCCTATATGTTGAAGCATATAACCCCAAACAAAGTAGTCAAGTGGGTTGAGATCCGGTGAAGATGCAGGCCATTCTTCGCTTGTGATGAAATCGGGCAAATTTTCCGCGCACCACGCTTGTGTCTTCTTTGCCTTGTGAGCTGGAGCTGAGTCCTGTTGGAAACAATATGGTGTATTCCCATACAGCGTTGAAGCATGAGGAGGGCAGATGGTTCTTCAAAATCTGCTCGATGTAATATTCAGTGTTGATTTTTACGTTAGGTTCTATGAAAAGAAGAGGAAGTTTTTTCGTTTCTAGAAACAGCGCCCCATACCATGATTTTCGATACATTCTGATAGCGTTCTACAGCTAGTTTATCTCTTGGAATATTGGCAAGACTTTTGCCATACACACGATCATTTTGTTGATTACGACTGTCCTGAAGGAGGAAGAGCTTTTCATCCGAAAATATAATCTCGCAGTCACCGTGCCGAATCAAAAGATTTCTGCTTCTTTTGACGCTCCGTCAACCCGTGAACTCGTTGTTTCTTGGCGGCTTGCATTCCAAATCATGTCTGAGGAGCCTGTTCATTGAAGCAGGGAACATTTGAAATTGTTTGCTCAATTTACGGCCAGATACGGCCGGATTACGTCTTATTCGCTCCCTCACACATTTGATCTTTTTCTTTGTTCTGGCAGTTCGTCTGGCACCTCCTTTGTGTTGAATATGGACATTTCCAGTTTCCTTGAACCGTTTCAAGGTACGAAAAACAAAACGCTTACTCACTCCGAACTGCTTAAGGCTATTGAATATCTGACACGGTCTAAGCTTTTGCAAATGTAATTTTAAAACTTGCTCCCGTATGGCTTCCATGGTAGTTGATAAATATAAACAAACGAAATCGCTTATTTATCTTCAGCGATAAGCTGTCAAAAGAATACACTCAAAACGTGTATAACCAATTCCGCTGTTAAAATTACCCAGCTGAAATAAACCAAGACTTAAAAAAACTGACACCTATTGTGAGACACACTGTATATTGAACCCAAGTGCACTTCAAATTTGCAGAAGAAGCTGGTTAATTGAATGGAACAAATTTTACTTTGATGGGATGCCAGGAAGTGGTCCAGTTTACCCGATATTCCCTCATACTTGAAAAAAAACTCATAGACGATGATTTTCTGATGATTGGCGCCTGTTATATTACACTCACTTGCACTGTACTTATTTCAAAATGTCTGGAAAATCGAATGGTGGTGGTCTCGTTTAGGGTTGACCTCAGAAAATGGTTCATTTTACCCGATTTCCCCTCATAATAAACTCATACTCATACTCATACTCATAAATGATAGGTTGTAGAGAGCAATCTTTTGTAGTCGATGTTCAGTTGAATAAACTTTTTTTTTCATACTGTATCTTATTGATGAGATGAAAAATCCTCAAATGAATTTAGTGTTAAAATGACAGTTAAAATGGCTTATGAGTTTTTTATTTTAAATTCGAGGAGAAATTGGGTTAACTGAACCATTTCCTGATGGTCATCCCTAAACAAGACCATCAGCATACAATTTTCCGGACATTTTAACATAACTAAACTGAAAGTGAGAGTAATATTGCTTACCGATGTTCAAAACCGCATAATACATGAGTTTTTTTTTATTATGAGGGGAAATCGGGTAAAATGGGACACTTTCTGGAATCTGATCAAAGTAAAATTTGTTCCATACAATTCTCCAGCTTTTTTGCAAATTTGCGGTCTACTTGGGTTTCCATATAGTAGCACAGAGCATTGGGCATAATTCTAATTTGCATTCAAAATGAGGGGAGAAATGGGGAAAATGGGACACTTACTGTGGTCAACCCTAAATGAGACCAACACCATTCGATTGCCCGCTTTTTTTCCCAAAAGATATGCTATTGTTTAGGACGATGATACCCCGTTTGGCATAAAGACGTTAGGCATACGGACGTTTGGCATAGGAATGTTTAGCCGAATAGACGTTTGGCCGAAAATTGTCTATATGCATAAATGTATTGCAGAGAAAAGGAAATACGAATCTGAAAAAGTATTTTCAAACGCATTAGATCTAAGATTGCAAGAACCCAACCGAACAATGAAATGATTAAACTACAGTGACAGAATCACGGTTTGCAAAAGCATGGCATTCTTAGCATGAACATTTTCGATCATGCAAAAGTCTACTTCCTTTCAAACAGCAAAATGTTTCCATGACAACTATGAACTGTTGACATAGTGTTAGAGTTCAAAATTTGGAATTTTCTTGAAATGAATAATCCCCTAGAGCAACTCTCAAAAATATATCGGGAAAATCAATATTCGACAGATATTCTCTTCACAGTTCAAGATGTTTGCGTCCAGGCCACGCAAAATATATCAAGAATATTATCGCATCCCGGACCTTTTGTTATGCGGAGAGAATCAAGCTAACAACCTTTTTGGGTCAACGGATACCAGGGTTGTGACGGTTGGCTCAAGTTTTCAGTGCCATCATGGATCTTATGCAGTCGTTATGAACAAGAGCTGAAATCTTTCACTACTATGCGCGAGGTAAAATGCAAAATATTTCTCGTTTTGTCAATGCATAGCGGTGAGTTTTTAGATGGTCGATCGTTATATTGAAATAAAATAGGTCAATGTATATTTATGTGTATACTCCATTCAAATTGTGAAATTCTTGTCCCATTTGTTTTGCTTTAGTTTGATCATAATGTCTCTCACCATGTTTTGATAATCGTCAGTCATTTTGAGGCTAGATTTTTCTGAGAAAGTTTATTGTAACTATTGTTCAAAAGGACGAATAACTCATTTGAGAAAAGTCGAAATTTAAAATCAGATTACACTGTGAAATGCCATGCCAAGTATTTTAAGGGTTCGAAGCCAAATTAAGCCAAATATCTTTTAACCATTTGATTCCAAACAACGTCTCCAAAGGAAAATATGAAAAAGGAAATTTGATTAAAGCTCAAAATTATCAAATCTTGAGTGATCTCAGACGTTGCGAATCAAAACAAACCCAAAAAAGGAGAGAGTTCCTCTCCCTTGTGCGCATCAAAACAGAGTGCATACAATATATCGCTAGAATAACTATCACAAAGCCATCAGTGGTACATGAGCGCTTTCCAAACGTCACCTTTTGCCTATTGAGGTGGCGGATTCGTCCGTGCCTCGTCCAACCCCGCAGTGGGATGTTAGGCAAAGGGTGACGTCCTTAATTCTAGCAAACATTACAAATATTAGTTTCTCACATAATTCACCAGTTGGTTCGAAATTTCTCAAATTCAAATTCGTGAAATCATGAGAATTACATTTGTTTGATCGGTAATACTTCAAAGAACTGCTCGTGTTTGAAAGAAGGAGAAATCTCACAAAGAATAATAAACCCGGCAAGCGCTTGATTCAGAAGTTTGCTTACGAATACAGGAATATGTATCGTCATAGAAGGCCCATGTGCAAAGAATCAAAAGAAGGTATCTTTCGGAGGAACTGCATATTTCTTCAAGATTATAAAAAAATGACTCATTCTGTCTAGCCGTTTAACATAATACATATTTATACCTAAAATCAGGAGTTTACGATTTTATCAAAACATATTCATACTTCTTATGTATATGGGCAAATGGCAAAATGCATTTTTGAACATGAAAATTTCGTTTTTTAGTGAATTGATATAGTTGAAACTTAATAAGAATGCTTATTACTGCAAATGCGCACACATATTGATGAACTCTAAGTGTAATATGTCTAGAATATTGGGATGCTATCTAATGCATTCGAGAATGTTTTTTTGGTTCCTTTTTTAGATCTAATGCGTTTGAAAATACTTTTTTAGATTCATATTTCCTTTTCTCTGCAATACATTGATTCTAATAGACAATTTTCGGCCAAA
>JASCZW010011986.1:0-30067 GCA_034211315.2 Aedes japonicus
CACGTTTCATCTCCTTTCATGGTGTGGTCTGGTGTTCCCCAAGGCAGCCATCTCGGGCCATTTTTATTTCTGCTGTACATGAATGATGTTAATGTCTCTGAATGTGTCCAAATGTTCGGTAATTTCCTTTGGCCGCAGGCGCTCCACTCTTCAATTTGACTATGGCTTGACAGGTGTACAAATGCGACGTGATACTACGATAAAGGACTTGAGAATCCTCATCGACTCTAAATTAACCTTCAAGAGACCACGTTGGGTACGTTGTGTCAAAAGCCTCGTCGCAGCTGGGCTTCTTATTCCGCTTTGGCAAAAAGTTCAAGGATGTTTGTGCCTGAAGGCTATATACTGAGCAATTGTACGCCCCTATTCTTGAATACTCGTCCGTCGTATGGTCCCCATATTATCAGAACGAAACTCAACGCATAGAAGCCATTCAACGGAAATTCATCCGATTCGCCCTTCGTCACCTCAGATGGAGGATCCAATGAATTTGCCAAGTTATACTAGCCGCTGCAGGCTCATTCACTTGGAAACACTCGAGTCGAGACGCAACATGTCAAAGGCATGCTTCATCGGAGATATTCTTCAAAACAACATTGGTTGTGCATCGCTACTGAGTCTGCTGGATATAAACATTCGTCGCCGAAACCTCCGAACACATCTGTTTCTAAGCTGTCCTCCTGCACGAACAAATTATGAAGCTTCAATGAACCCATGCGAAGCATGTCCAGTGTTTTTAACAGGTTGCTACCATGTGTTTGATTTTAATGTGTCACGAGAAACGAACAAATGTGCTTTGAGGCGTTTTTTATGTTAGTCACTGTTTGCTAGGGTTCAAAATATTGTGTGTGCATGTTAGTTTTAAGTTAAACACGATTGTCATTGGGGTGGGTATTTCACCTGTTGACGAATAAACAATAAACAATAGACACCTAATTTCATGTTAACAAAGTTTATCGAAGTTTTGGAAATTGATTAATTTCCTCGACTTTTTGAAAAATGTTTCCATTAATATAGGGGAAAATCTTGCCGCACATGAGGCTTAGTTTAATTGAAAATAATGTTAACCTGTTGAAGGTATTATTAACCTATTGTTTATTATTAACCTATTATTTTCTTGGAAATTATATCAAAATTCCCTTCACAATTCTTATAACAGTTGTCTCACATTTAATTTTAAGATTTTTTCAAAGAATTTGATTTTCAATCAAAAGGTACTATTTTGGCGTTATTGGTGTTGGCTATTTATTTGTTTGAACCTGTTCTGATTCATCAATAAAATAATCTGTCCTCAACAATTACGCTACTTTAATCAGCTCTTGTCAATATTCCTTTAAACGGAAAAAATCCTTCGAGTAGGCCCCCTCCAGCCCCCCACAGACTAGTTGTCTAGCTCCGCCAGTTTTCATATCTCAAAACAAAATTCAAGATAAAAAGTTGGTGTTTTCTACAAAGTTGATGGAAATTGTGAGTTCTACAATTATGTAGAATACTTCAAAAGCCTAAAGCGTCACACAAAGAAGAAAAAAAAACTACAAGGTACAGCCCCACTGGATTGTTCCGAATGATGACGGAGGATCGCGCAACTAATTGTAAGCCATTCAGATTGTACAATGCAATATTCTTTGAATTTACCTTTCAGGCCTAACATTTTCAAGCGTTATTATCCAATCGATTTGGGATGTTCTGATTAAACTGGTGCTCAATATCATAGAAATTATTGAATAAAGTAGAAGGTATTTTTTTGAGTGTTAGGTCAGACTGGCGAAATCAATAACAGTCCTGCGAGTTTAGAATACTTTTAGAAATCTACTAGTTGTAACAGTCTAAGCTGTTTTGAATGATCTTGAACGACTTTAACTACAGATTCTCCTATGATGTCTGTGGACGTTTCGAGAGATCATTCAATTCAAACATGTTTGAATAGTTATCGTAGTTTTGTGTAGCTCCAGAAGGCTACGGTTACTACTGTTTATCTTAATTTCTTGAACTCTTGTCAGGTTTTATGAACTCGAACATCCCAGGATAGTATAATAATGACTGGTGACCTTACAAGAATATTCACTGAATGTGTTTGAATGCAAATCGTCACCTTTCATTGGTTATAAAGCTAATGTTACGCCTGTAGATCCTAACTTCTGAACTCAAGGGCAGTTTTGGTGTCCTAGAACATCCCACGATATCTCTTTCTATTTGTTTATCTTGCAGAAGACTCACTCAAATTGGTCAAATACATATTTTTAACTTTGTTTGGTCTAGAAAGCTACAGTTACAGATGTAGATTTCCAGTTTTGAATCCAGGATAGTTTGGATAACCTAGAAAATTATCTCATCAATGTCTGTTGATCTTCCAAGATATTCAATTAATATGTCTCAATACACAGCGCAGCTTTACATAGGCCAGAATGCTTTTGTTGCAAGTGTAGGTCCTATACTCTGATATCAGGGATAGTTTGAATGACCCAGAACACGTCATATTGCTCTATAGTGTTTGTTGACCTTTAAGAATATTTATTGAATATTTTAGAATATATATATATTGTAACTTTGTGTTGCCTTTAGAATTACTGTTGAAAATGTAAATCTTGATTTCTGCACGCCAGGATAATTTGAATCAGAAAGTTGTAAAATTGACTATTGATTTTCAAAGATTCATTGAATATGTTGGAATACACACTACAAAATCTCATGTAAATTTCTGTCCCTGAGACCGAAACATGCAGGCGTCCTTAGCGCATAGAATGTGTTGAAAGAGATGGAAAATAAATTCAACCGAACACATCTTTTGCCGAATTGCGTATGTTCAGTTTCAGAGACATAATTTGACAGATCTTTCTTACGTTCCCCGACTTTACGTTCCCGGACTATTTACAAACATGGATTAGGTCTCGTGTAAAATTCATAATGTCTAGGTGTACGTATAGTCATCTAATATAGATTACTTCGTTATAACAGTAGAGCTTATGTTTTGAACTCAACCTGATAATCTAGTATTTCTCGTATGTTTGACAACGTTCTGAAATATTCACTTAATATTGTTGCATACGTAGCGCGACTTTGTTTCACCCAAAAACTATAGTTACTACTGAAGGTCTTAAGTTCAGAACTCAGGGACAGTTTAAATGGACCTTAAACATCACAAAATTATCAAATAATGACTGTACCTGCTCATGATTGCCTAGTACTTTTCAAATGGCCGCCGTTCCGGTGCGTGGAGAGGTTCAAAACCACTAAATCTGGCCAGAAAATCATAAGCCATTGTGTGACTTCAGAAGAGTAGTAGACGCTTTTGGAGAATTCTTCAGGTACACCTGCCCATTGACCGTTCCAGTTGTCACAAATTGGGTGCTTTGCTTTCTACATAACAAATTGCATGCCAAATCATATATTTTTCGCAAACTTTGACATCTTCTGCTTTCTAACGTCACAGGAACATCGAATTTATAATGACCAAAACTGTAGCTCCGATGCTGCTGGAAGTCTGCCATTATACGTCTCATCATCCGTAATGAGGCAATGTGGTTTCGTTAACATCTGCGGTGTAGACCTTTCAAAATGTTCATTCAATGTGTTTGAATACAAATCATAATCTTATAAAGCCCTAAAGCTACTGTTACAACTGTAGATCGAAGTTCTGAACTCAAGTGCTTTGAATAAATTAAAAATCTTGAGAGAAACGAAAAGTATTTAACGTCTATCCCAAAAATTTAAAAGTATGTAAGTATGTACCATGTGTATTTTGTATTCTCCGTGCGTTAAGTAACGATTATGATGCAGAGGTAGATGTTCGCTCATCACCATGTGGCATCATGAGTGGACATTATTGTTTTTAAAAGATATGAAGAGAAAGTGTTGAAGGTTTCGTCAGTGTACGGCGGGTTGGATATAGAACAGATGTTTTTGAGAATTGAGCGAAAGGGCATGTGTATAGTGGTACTCGAACCAAAGACGTCATATTATGCCTAACATCCCACTGCGGGGTAGGTTAAGTCACGGACAAGTACGCCACCGCAACAGGCAAAAGATGACGTTTCGAAGGCACTCATGTACCTCTGATGGCTTTGTGGTAGTTATTTTAGCGATATATTGTGTTCACTCTGTTTTGATGCGCACATGGGAGAGAAACTCTCTCCTTTTTGAGTTTGGGCGCCTTTCAAACGCATTTCTGTTCAGTTTGGCAGATCACTCAAGTATCTTTCCTAGGTGTTTCACTTGTTCACTAAGATGGGTTTCCAATCTTCCTAGCTAAAAGGCTTTTGGATTCAACTTCCTTTTCCTGGTGAAAGGAACAATTACTACTTTTGAGGGATTTATGCTAAGGTCCTCCTAAATACACCAAGACTGGGTGAATGTTTGGCCCCATTGTATTCTCCCTGAAATGAAATTTTCCCCTCACTATGATGACTTTATAGTCTGCAATAACAACAACCTCGAAACCTTTTTCCTTTGAGCTTCTTAGAAGATTTTTACAGCTGAGGATCACATTTGTGGTGAGGAACTCCTCCTTGGGGACAACTTTTCATTGGCCGTACTTGGTGTGAACCCAATTGATTATGTTCATGTCAAAGTTACCTTTTTTCATGGCCCTAGCCATAGACGAATAGGAAGCGTTGTCGAAAGCTCCTTCAATATCTAAGAGAGCGGTGCTATTATCCATTTTGTAGATGAGGCACACGATATCTTCTATCCAGCCCTCCGCAAAATATCTTCTTGCTAATTTAATTAGTGCAACGACTCACTTGAATATGAAGTGACCAAGTTCTGACTAATTTGTTAAAAGTAGCCTTGTACCGAATATTATGTACCACTTGAACATGGGTCGAACCAGCACTGAAAGTTTTGAAAATTTTGTGAATCAGTCTTTCATCACTTTAAAGCATTTTCGGATTTAAATCTCCTATCATTATATGAATAAAATACATAAAAAGTTTCATAACATCTCAGCTCTCAAGAATTTGAATTCATCATTACGTCCAAACTAGAGAACTTTTGAATTAACTACACTCTGTCCATTTTCTATAAGACCAGATAATTTTTGACTGCCACCTCTCCGGAAGAAAACACATCACTTCAATTGTGTGAGTGAAACCTATCCCAGGGATGATAATATGCGTGTGTGTGTGTGAACGCACCAAGCAGTAACTACTATTTACCGTGTCCATTTTGTATAAGACCATTGGCAGATTCGCGTGTTTTCATTTTGCTGCATTCAAAATGCCCAAGGGAAAAGTGCACACGGAGAAGGAGAAGGGAATAATCGAGGCATTTCACCAAGAAAAAGTGTAAATTAGGGACATCGGACGGCGGATTTGCCGGTCCCATCAAGTTGTGCGTAATTATCTCGCTAATCCTTAAGGATACGGAAAAACAAAGAGAGCTCCACGGAAGTCAAAGCTAACCGATCGCGAAAAGAGGGAGATAGTTAAAACAGCTTGCAAATCAAGCAAACTTTGAACTTGAAGGTTTGCCGGGAGACAGTTCGTCAGGCTTTGGTGAAAAGCCCTCATATTAAAAGAGGTAAAAGGTTCTAGCTCTAACCTACAGCTTCTCATGTTGAGAAACGGCTGAGTTTTGTGAGAGCTCACGTGAATAGACAGTGGGATTTGGTAAGCTTTGGTTATACGTTATTTTTTCGAGACGTTTAATATTCCACTATGGCTACCAAAACCGGTAAATTATTCTTGATTTTTTAACATGTTTAGACAATCTTCAGCGACGAAAAGAAGTTCAACCTGGATGGTCCGGACGGCTTCAATGGATACTGGCGCGATTTAAGAAAGGAGGAACAATATTTTTCATTTCGGAGCTTTGGGGGTGGCTTCATGGTTTGGGCAGGCTTTTGCGCAACCGGGAAGCTGAAGATAGCGTTCACGTCCTTCAAAATGAATAGTAAGGACTACATCAGTATTCTTGAAGGACATATTCTGCCTTTTTTGTGCAAATATCGTCGGAAGAAGTTTAGGTTCCAACAGTGATAATGCCGCTATTCATACCAGCAAGGAAACGAAGCAATGACTCAGGACAAAAAACTCGATTTGCTCGACTGGCCGGCGCATTCTACTGGCCTAAATCCAGTCAGAAACCCTTGGGGATTTTGGTTCGCAGGATTTATGTTGACGGAAAGCAGTATGCCACTGTTGATGAGCCTGAAGTCCGCTATTACAACAGAATGGGACAAAATTGAGAAATCTGTTCTACTGAATTCTAATTAACAGTATGACAAACTCGAATTTTACAGGTCATTAATCGAAATGGCAAAGCTACGGATTATTGAACATACAATATGCTTATTTTTATAAGTTTTACTTAATAAAAATGCGTAATATTTGAAATGGTCTTATAGAAACTGAACACCTAAAAAATAAAAAATCTTATTACAAAAGTAATAGAAGGAATTTATAATCAATATAAATCTAAGACAAAGAATAACTTTAGGTGATCGTCAGTCGGTGCGAATCAAAACAAACCCAAAAAGGAGAGAGTTCCTCTCCCATGTACGCATCAGTAAACAGAGTGCACACAATAGATCGCTAAGAATAAACTATACAAGCCACAGTGGTACATGAGCGTCTTTCCATGCGTCAATTTTTGCCTGTTGAAGTGGCGGACTTGTTCCGTCGCTACAACTCTACCCGCAGTGGGATGTTAGGCAAAGATTGACGTCCATGGTTTCGAGTACTCACTGGATACGTGCCCTTTCGCTCAATTTTCAAAAACATCTGTTAATTTTCCTACCTGCCGCACTCTGACGGACCTTTCAACACTTTCTCTTCACATCTTTCATTCTAGCCAAAATCATTGATGTTCACTCTTGGTGCCTCATGGTGATGAGCGAACATCTCCTTCTACATCAAGAATAACTTGCTATGCGCTCTACAAAAATACTCACATTGACCCGAAATTGTTATTATTATAGTTGATTTTAAACAATTTGGGTGTGGTCTTATATAATTAGGATAGAGTGTGCTTCCATTAAAGTTTGAACAAGCTTTTTTCTGCTGGCCTTTATCGTTTTTCTTTTTGAACTCTAGAATTGATTTTGATTCTTTATCCATTTTCCTACAATCAGCTTTAACAATCACCCAAAATCGAACAAACGGTTATTTGACACTGATGTTTGTTGGGTGAGGCCTGTTCTTCCATACCAAAATGATAAAACCATTGACCAGGAACCTGCAGTTCTTTGGTCTAGCAAATTGCAGCCACCAAACAACCTTAGGGCGTCAGACCGCATGTACAGCACACAAAAAAAAAACACTTGATGACTATGAACCCACCCAGGCCAGGATGCAAACCACTACCTTCACCGCTAATAAAAAGGTTTCGCACCATTGAACATCGTACGACCACCTAAAAAAATAACAACCACCCAAGCGCACTGAGATGGTGGATAATGGGAAAATGAGAGTTCAGGAAAAATATAACATTATAATTACCGACCGGGCTAAGCCCGTAAGGATTAAAAACTACTTACCTCCCACGTTATTCAACATCACTTATAGTTGATTTGAGCGATATCACGTAATATGACAGGGAATATATTTCTCAAAATAGAACACCAAGCAAGGTAAACGTTAATTCTAAAGAAGATTCCAAGGAAGATTGCATTGAAAAGTGTGCACTTATCCTGATTTCTCCCACGCTCCCATCGAAGAACGGGAAGATACTCCTTGTTGGAGAAAGTTTCCACCGCTGAGTGCAATGCTGCGTTACGACAGCTCTTAAACTGCTGTAGTGACACCGTCCACCGGCATTCAGCCCACCCACAACGGTTGTTCCGAACCTTTTCAACTCTGTTGCCAGCCATTTTCGATTCCCTTTTCTCCTTCGGATTATAATATTGGAAATACATTGACTGGAAAAATATGATTGCGAGAGTACTTTTTATTGTGTTTGCTCATTTTCATACCTCAGCATCCCATGTCTTCCGATAGTTGCCGGTAGTAGAGAGTGTTGTCCTCTTTTGCACACACACACGTTCGATGGAACGGAGCTCAATGAAAGCTCTTGCTGGCGTTTTCGCATCGTTTGCGACTTATTCGCATCGATGCGCTTATCGTGTCTATTCTTCTTCCTTGTTCTTCATACGCTTTCATTGATTTTTTTTGCCAGGAAACTTGAGGAGGTAGATATGTGCCTTATGTGTCGCATTCATGCGAAGGATGCAGGGAGCTGCAGTGGAAGTAAGTTTCTTCCGAGATATTTTGTTCTTATGCTCGGTTTAAAATCTGCTGTTCACTTCAGTAGGCCTAGTTAAAATACCAATCGTTTGGAATGGGACAATCATACTAAGTTAACACTGATATTTTTCTCGTACATATATTCGCTTAATCTGATTTTCGTTCATAAAATAAATGCTTCATGAATTATAAGAAAAATTCATATTGCTTGTCATCTCACAGAATGTCATCATTACACTCAAATAAATTTCACGTGGACCAGCCAATCACTGCTTCTCTTCTATCGTATCCGCACATGTTGCTGTGTTGCTGCTGAGGACAGCTAAATCATTTGTTAACCTCTTTTTTTAAATATCTTTATTATCGTGGCTTTCAGTCTCCTGGGCTGGTTCGCCACTTATTGTTAACCTCTTTTTTTTGTGTTGTTTTTAGCAATACAAGAATATACTTTTGAATTACAAAGTAATTCCAAAGAAATCGATCTCTTATAATGTCAAATTTATTTGTAGTTATTTGTAGAAAAAAAACTTAAGTCTCATTTTTTAAATTTCGCAATTCTTGGTGGCTTCCCTGTCTAAAGTAGCAAAACAAGGATCTGGCATTTCCAGGCATCCGGATGTTCACCCTTAATATTTTGGAAGCCAGCAAAATAGTCATCTTGAAGAACAGGTTTTGAATATCATCTGATCCTGATGTTCATCTAGAGCAACTATTCTATCACGACTTTTTGATAGCGCCACTTACCGGCGAGAAAGTACCGGGGCTATCGGAAAGTTCTGGGTACAGGTGCTGGGATTCAAGGTAGTCGATCCTGGTCGTCAACTTTGCAATGGTATCCATTAGCTGTTTGATGATGTTGCTCTTTGTTTTCATCTCCTCGGTTGCTTGGAGTTTTCACGACCGCACCGAACCTCCAGCCTTCAATTGCTTCGTGGCCTCCCGATGACTGATTCCCCTGATAAAACTCAGTCTTGCAAGTCCTTTTTCTACTGCGTGGACAGGACAGGTACAGTTTGCTTAAAGAAACAGCATCACGATCGTTCTCCAAGTCATGAACCTTGAGCAGTGGCAGCATCTTTCATTAGCCTTGCATCGATACTTGGACTGGCTGTATTTAAGACACCTATAACAGATCATTGGGTCCGGAACTTAGATCCTTTTTCCATGCGTAGAGGTCCCACTTTAATGTGATCTGGTACAGCAATGCCATCGACGGCTAGGAAAATAGTCAGGGTATTCACCTTCCGGGGTTGCCTTCCTGTGACACAGATTCGATCTTGCCGACCATTTATTTGCCCACGACGGAATGATGCAGCTTCTAATCGGCTTCAGCTGCAAACAATGATAGGATATGCAGATGACCGATGCCAACGCCGTCCATCCATGCAGGAAGTCACTATTTGTAATCTTCTTGCACAACATAGTCACAAAAGAAAATATAATTTCCTGTTTTCACTTTCTCTCTATGTTTGGTCTACGCACGAGCGAGAAAGAACTAAAGGGTGTCCACTGTTAAATTGCATCACTTGATAATCGTCCTCAAAAAAAAGTCTCTCAACCGATTATCATGAAGTATTTTGTGAATAAAAAACAATGTATAATCTTGGTTAAGGTATTTTTATTTTACTGTATTTCATTACCAAATCCAAAAGCCCGAACTTTCTTCTTAATACCACGTATAAGAATTTGTACAACGCTTAAACCGATATGTTTTTCCACTTTCAACCATGATTTCAAAATTTCCTGTTTGGTAGTGACAACTTTAGGATGATTACGAAGGTCATGCTTCATTATAGCCCAATATTTTTCTATTGGCCGCAACTCTGGAGAGTCTGGGGGAATAAGATCCTTCGACACGGAATTGACACCATTCGTCTTGTACCACTCCAGAACATTCTTGGAGTAGTGACAAGAGGCTGAGTCCAGCCAAACCATTGTAGGAACGTTGTGTGTTTTGAAAAAACGGAAGCAGTTGTTTTTTCAGGCATTTATTCATGTACACTTGACCATTTACAGTTGAAGTTGTCACGAAAGGCTTGCTCCGTTTACCACACGAACAAATCCCCTGCCAAATCATGAATTTCTCGGGGAACTTTGACACTTGCTGTTTTCTGAGAGACTCTGGAACATCGAACTTGTCTTTCGCAGTCACATACTGGTTGTGTGTACAGCCTACGCGCACGTGTTTTAGCTGTCCTATTCTGTCCTTTTTGAACTTTGATTGAACGGAGCCCGGCTCGTTTCTTGGCTTTATGCACGAAACTTTTGGTCAAGTGCCGCTTTTTCACAACATCCCGAACGGAACAGTTGGATTTGCGTTTAAAGGCAGCAACCACTCGCTTGTGATCTTTTCTTCTACCACTCACCTTCTTTTGATCGACAGTTAAACGTTCCCCGAAACGTTTTATGACACGAGACACTGTAGACTGGTGAATTTTCAACACCTTTCCGATGGCTCAGTGCAAAAGAAGTGGGTTGTCGAGGTGCGTATGCCAAAGGTTCTCACGCACTTGCTTGCTGCATTTTTGAAACTACGACGCATTTCACAATGAAACGCAGTGTTAACAATACACGCTGAGGTCATTTCACCCAAAATTTCGTTGAAATCAACCCAAAGGGCGAAATGTTTCAGCTTATTGAAAGTGATACAATTTAACTGTGGACACCCTGTACTACTAATATGTATCTCTATTTCTTGTTTTAATTTTTACATTCGATTTACCATTTTAATTGATCAGCTCCTCTGGCTCTACATTTTTGTGACTTTGTTTTTATATTTTTAATTATTGTTTTTCTTGTGTTGATTTGCATTTCATTTGGTTTTCCTCTTGTGAATGTATTCAATTCAAAAATTTGATAACCTACCTAACTACAATAACTTAAGCGTAATAAACCGGTTGTCTGATACTTGAAATATGTTACCTGCCTAGCCCCGTTCAAACGATAATGTGACCCATAAACCTCGAGGCACAAGTAATTGGCACCCCACTTTTACTAAAATCGAAAAATAGAACAATTTTAATTTCAATATTTAATATCGGCTCCGCAATGTTACATACACACGCCTGAGCCTAACAAATAAACGAACGGCTGTCTGATGATCTGATGGGACACCTTCAAGCAGGATCATCTGAACCTTTCCAGGATTATGTCTTTTCTCTCGCCGAGGGTCTGTAGACCAGCCAGGCGATGGATCTCGAAATGTATGGCTCTCGGAGGACAGTTCAGAATCATCCGCAGGATTTTGTTCTGAGAACTTCTGAACTCCCTGTAGCAATTGGTAATTGGCGCAACACTCCCAGACCAAGACCAGACCAAGAGAGAAAAACATGAACTGCCAGTTTGTTCTTGGTCGATAGAGTGGACTTTCTGTTGATCAGCGGATACAGAGATCTTAATATCGTAGTACGTTTTGTTGAAGTTTGGTAAAAATGCAATCGGAACAACAACTTTCTATCAAGGGTGGGACCAAGGTTGACTACTTCTCCGTACCAATCGATCGGTATGTTACAGAGGAGGACTTTAGCATCTCCTGGCGGAATGAGTCGGGGAGACTTGGAGTGCGAAAATAGATCGTCTGGGTTTTAGCTGCTTTGAAACATATCTCCCAGCTATTGAAATATTCGGACGGAACATCCCGGCCTTCCTGAAGTTTTCCAATGAGAGCATGTATCATTCGTCCCTTGTAGATCGTCCGCAAACATCGACAAATCACCATCACCCGGCAGGGGAGGTACATCTGACGTGAAGATGTTGAATAGGATAGGGCCTGAACCTATCCTATCCCAAGGCTACCTTGGGGAACACCAGCATCAACGTTAAACTTTTCAGAATGTTCAGGAAAATCTGGAATGGTCTGTCCAACAGATAGTTGGGAAGTTGTATCGATGCAGCTTTAACATCAGACCATCGTGCCAGATATTGTCGAACGCCTTCTCGATGTCCAACAATGCCATGGCAGATGGTAAAGTGACCTTTCCAGAAATCTAATTGTTTCTCAAGGAAGATGTTATTCTGGTTTGAGAACTCCAGTAAACGGCTGAGGATCAGCTTTTTGAACAGTTTCGATATGGAGGACAAAATGCTGATGGAGCGATAGCTTTTACCGCTGGTAGAATCTCTGTCAGTCTTGCGAATAGGGATTATTTAGGTTATTATCCAGCAAGATGGAAAGTAGTCAAGCTCGCAACATCTGTTCAAAACTGCTGCAAGGTGTCGGAAGAAATCAACACTCAAGTTTTTCAACTGAAGGTTGACGACTCCGTCAACACCAGCAGCTAACATGTTGTTGGTTCACTTGATTGCAGCTATTACCCCATAAGCCGGTATACTACTATTGTCAGGGATAACTAAGGGCGTGTCGGCGACTCTAGACATTGCCTCCGTAGCCGTAGGATCATGTGGGCTCACAATAGATTGACCAAAGTTGTATGAGTTTACAACTGCGTTAGCCCTATCAACAGGGGTGATAACTATTGTTTTTCAGGATATTGATCACCTCCCAAAAGGGTTTTGCACACTCTGGGAGTGACCGAATTTTAACCTCGAAATGCTTATTTCTGAGATTCATCATCCTGGCTTAAATAATTTTAGTAATGCGGTATGAATTGGTCTTAAGGCGAGGTAGACCAGTGCGTTGAAATTGTCTCGGATCGAGTTATGAAATCCCATAATGTCAAGGTTCACAGAATCACTCACCTTGTTTACTGATGGTAACTCGGACCCGATAGATAACTTCGTCGGTGGAACACAGTTGTTGGTCGATGTCTTCGGGTGTCTCGGGGAGTGCATCGTAATCGACGAAGTCGTTGACGCATCGCTGGAACAGTTCCCAGTTAACTTGGTAATAGTTGCGTCTGGTGATCCGATGCCGGTTGACTGGACAGCCAGCTTCGGCCACCATCGGATAGTGGTCTGAGCAGAGCTCCATGTATACTGAAAATGCCGAGGGTTGAGTGCGCCCCAGCTTAACTTAAGCGGGATGGAGAATCAAGACTCAGTATCGTGTAGTGACCCTCCTCCAGGTCATTTTGGATGATGGATCTGTTGTTGTTCCGACGAGTGTTCTCCCAGCCTTCGTGTTTTGCGTTGAGGTTATCAGCGATGATGAATTGCCCCACCGCCGAGTTAGCTTGACGATGTCTTGCCGTAGAACCGTGGCCACTTGTTTGGTGCAGTAGGCCGCGATGATGACGATTGGTCTAACGGTGGTGTCTACTTCCACACCGATGGCTTCGATTGCTTTGAGTTGGACACTCGGCAGCAATAGCAACACTCTCTCCTCTTGAATTGATCCGATCGAGTCTGATGAGCCGGAAGTCAGGAATATGGAATACAAGCTTGGTTTGAGGTGTTTCGGTGAAAATGACGATCGTCGATTTCCTCTCGTGGAAGAAAGCAGAGGTCATCTTCAGACTGATGGGTAGCTGAACTACTTCATGCCGGGTTTTCTCTCAACCGAGTAGAACATGTTGAACTGGTGGGGCCGGCGCTGGCTACATGTCGGTGATGAATAGTGGTGGTCGGTTGGCGGTATTGCTGTCGATGGTTTACTCCGAGAGCTTATAGGTTTGGTACATTGTACGGGAAGTGTTCCTCTGTTACCGGTGGAGGTGGTCGTCGCTGGAATTTTTGTTCATTTCGGTTGTTGATTACTTGCAGATTAGGACGTATTCCGATTGCTTTGGGCACGATCGGTTGCTCTGTGGTTGGCACCACAGTTGACGCACGTAGGTTCAGCACCTTCGTCCATTTGGCTGCACTCAGCTGTCGCATGTGCTCCGGTAAATTTGCAACAACGCGATTTCATGTGGCAGTTCCTGGTACCCTGCCCGAAGGAAAGACAGTTTACATGACGTGACGTCATTCTTGAGCGGATGGTAACGCTCCCATTCAACAATGATGTTGAAAAGAGCTTTGATTCTCTGAAAACCGTCCATACGGGTGGATTCCTTCTCCAGAAGGACCAAGTACAGCTTGTCCCGATAGTTTTAGGATCCCTTGCGCCCGAAGGAAAACACTTTAATCGGCTCCAATTTTACCGATTTAAGCTTGGCAATAATTTCCTCCGGGTCGTAAGCCATTCGAAGGGAGTACTACCGAGGTGGACTTTCACATTACCAAGCGGAATAAGCCGATGTGATTTTGAGTGTAGAAATAAAATGGTCTCTATTTTTCTGCATTAATGCAAACCTTCCAGCTGTTGAACTAGTTGGACAAAACATCCAGGCCTTCCTGAGTTTACGCGTCAGAGCTCGAATCACTCGACCCTTGTAGATGATGTCAGTGACATCTGCGACCATAGGCAAAATACCACCACCCGGTAGGCGAGGAGCATCTGACTTGAAGATGTTGAACAATATGGGACCTAGTAGGCTCCCCTAACGAACCACAGCGTCAACATTGAACGCATCAGAATAGGAACCACTCAGGAAGACCTGGAATCGTCTATCCTCTAGGTAGATTTGATGGTTTTCAAGAGGAAGATCGGAAAGTTGAATCGATGCAGCTTATACACAAGGTCATCATGCCAGACATTGTCGAACGCCATGGGCGATGTTTTTTAAACGGACTTGTTTCGCCTTCAGATGTTAGTGGTGAGCTGTGACCTCTCCTTAATCCGAACTGCTCTAGGAGCAAATGTTCTTCTGGTTTGAGAATTCCAGCAACTGAGGATCAGCTTTTCGAATAGCTTCGGGATTACGGATAATAAGCTGATGGAGCGATAGCTTTTTGCACTTGTTGGATCTTTGCCAGGCTTATAGATTAGGATAACTTTAGCAAGCTTTCAACGAAACGGGAAGTAGCCAATCTGCAAGCATTTGTTAAAGACTGCGGCCAGGTGGACAAAAAAGGCAATGTTGAGTACTAGAGTACCCAAGGTTGAGTACTTCATCGACACCTGCGGCCTTCATGTTTAAGTTGTGTTGATGGCTGCCATCACCTCATCAGCAGTTATTCTTAACTCATCAGGAACAACTATGGGAGATTCAGCGACTTGTCTCCAGTACGGCAGGCTCATGCGTACTCACCATGGTACGACCTAGGTTATGGGAATCCACAAAGTGCTGGCCAAGTGCATTGGCTTTTTCAACAGGTGTTAGTAGTAGCGAAAGGTCCGTATTTTGATCGGGAGAGGAAAGGCGAGGTATTGGCCTCAGCTTGTTTTTAAGGATTTCAGTCATCATCCTGAATGGTTTTGCACAGGCTGGGAGAAGATGGTTAGCAAATTCACGATGTCTTTGATCTATCAACCTGGCTTGGATGATTTTTTAAGACGGTTAATGCTGGTTTTCGGATCGGGAGGCCAGAACGTTGGTATTGCGCTCGAATGGCAACTGGTAGATCTGTCTAGGTTCAGAGAGTTACTCACCAACCTGGAAGCAGGCACGTGTTGATCCCGGGCCTGGGATATCGTCACGTCGATTCGCTGAAGGCACTGGCCGATGTAATTAACGACTCCGGCTGAAATCGCGCCCAATCAGCATGATGGAAATTGTGCCGGAAAGCTTGAAAACGATTGACGGAGAAACCTACTTCGGCCACCACCGGATAGTGGTCCGAGCTGAGTTACTGATGGACGACAGGATCGGAGATGTTCGTCATGTTGGTCAGGAAGATATCGGTGATAGAATGAGAACCGGAACGGCTCAAACGAGTGGAAGAATCCGGGCTCAAGATGGTATAGAGTCCTTCTTCGAAACCTTGCTGGACGATGGTACCATTTGGGGTTCCTCTGGGTGTTAACCCACGCCTGGTGCTTCGCGTTAACGTTGCCAGCGATGATGAATTGTCCCCGCCGCCGAGTGAACTTGTTCATATCTTGCCGTAGTCATGTCTGCCGAGCCGGCGATGGTGTTTGATTGCTTTGGGCAGTAGGCCGCGATGATGCAAATTCAGCCGGCGGGAGTGTCCACTTCAACTCCTATGGCTTCGATGACATTCAACTCGAAACTGGGCCGTAATGCGATGGCCACTCCTCCTCCCCCCGAGTGGGTTCGATCCAGCCTTTCAATACGAAATTCGGGGTAATAGAGATTCATCTCAGCTTGAGATGCGTCTCTGTGATTGTGGCGATGCCAATATTCTTATCTGTAAGGAAATCGTTGAGCTCAAGGGTTTTGTTCTTAACAGAACAAGTGTTTCAATTGAGCATGTTAATGGTTTCTTCAGGGCCCATGTTGGTTCATAAAGTTGAAAAGCAGCGGCTTCGACTTGTTGTTCCTTGGAACGACGGTGACTTAGCCCTCTGTACATTGCTTGTACGAACTCCATCATCTGGTCCAGGGAGAAGAGCGAGTCATCATCAGACGCATGGGCTGAGGAAGAGCTTGAGCCTGGGATTCCCCAGATGGGGGAGGCACATTTTGCACTGACGGCACTGCGGCAGTTGTCGCGAATCGTTGTTGAACTGAAAATGCTGGCTGGCGGTGGTTCAACTGGAGAGGTGGCATATTCGGCACGCTGTATCTGAGCGGCGGGAAGTTCTCGACCGTATTTGGAGTAGGTAGATTGCGGTTTCGCCCATTCAGGTTTCGGGTGGACGTCTTTCTCTAGATGTCAATGAATTCTGCTGTTTGGCTTTCGTGGTTTGTCCCACTCCTCCATTTGTTCGCATCTCGCCGTTACATGCGCTCCTTTCGGGTTTATGCGACAGTTCCTTGTCTCATGGCTGAAGTAAAGGCAGTTTGGACATTGCGTGACTTAAGGCTCCTTGGGGTGGTACGGTTCCAATTCAACAATTATGTTGAAAAGAGTTCGCACTTTGCAGAGGTCATTCATTTTGACTGAGACCTTCTCCGAGTGGGCCAGATAGAGCAAATCCCGATGGTTTCGTGCCTCTGCCCACTGCATTGATCGGCTTGAGGTAATGTTGTTTCAGTTCCTCGATGATATCCTCCGATGGGTAATCCGGTAGTCCACGAATAACGACATTCAGTGGGTTGCTTCTGGGGGTGTCGTGAGTGTAATACTCGAGCTGTTTCGATTCCAGGAATCGTCTTGTAGCTTTAAAATCTGCTTCGGTGGAGCAGAGGATCTTGGTGCCCATGCTGCACAGTTTAATCAACGGATGAATTTGCACCGCCGCAAACTCGTTCCTGAGCGCAGCGATTTCATTCGTGGTGGTGAAGAGTGCCGGAATTTTCACTTTTTCGGCGTAGTCTGTTCTGTTACAGTTTGAACGGGAAGCATGGCACAACTGTCGCTGGCTGTCATCGCAACAGTGATTGGTGTCGGAAGATTTGCTGGCAACTTCTGTAGCTCAGCTTTGAAGCTTGCCACCTTGAGCAGGTGGCCGAGCAACGAAAAGACACGATGAGGGCCCAAAATCGCGGCACGAACGACGAGCGAAGAGCAATCGAAACACAACACTACCAAATTGCACGAGAAATGAAAAAAAATACATACATTGATATCTAAGCTGGATTACCACTGCTGAGATCCCAACACATATCGCAGCGCAGCGGAGAAAACCAACTTTACTGCTTAAACGTTAAAAAGAGAACCATACTTACATTTGAAATCTGTGATAGGGAAATACTGTGCATTGTTTTCAAACTTACTCTGCTTAACCAAATTTTAATATATCATCTTAGATTGGCATTATTTTCAAAAGGTTAATGTAAACTTATCGAGAACAAAATTTCCCTTGCGCCTCATGTGTGAACACTTGATTTTATGACGATCTCAATCAACTGTTGTAATAAATTCGACGAAACTTCTTTAATTATATAAGATATATGTCAGACATCAAGATGGTTGCCTGGCATATCATCATCTGCCTAATAAATTGATACAGACATAAATTGTTCAGATCCGTCTTTATTTTCCCTTGAGATTCGCCTCCGGAATCTTCCAAAAGTCCCACTAAATTTCTCTCGAATTGAAATTGATGTTCGTCGATCCAAAAAGAACATAGATTTAGCAGGAAAAAAATAAAAACAGTTCCTAAATCACACAGAAGAAAATTGACAATGTTTCCCTCGGTCAATCCAACTCTTCGACGCATATCAGGATTCCAATCGGTTCGATACCTACGCACATCCATCGGCCCGAAACGAATTATACCCTTACAACTTGATGGCACCGTATAAATCAGCACATTAAACATATGCCTATTACCATAGAGAAGTTGCCTTTATGACCGTGTTAGGCGAAAGCATTTTGGCATTCCGGAGGCCGAAGCGGCAAATTTGAATTATGTTCTCGTCCGCCCATGATGGATTTGTACCAGCGAAAGTCGATAAGTGTCTGACAGCGAGCAGGCGGAAACATTTTACGAGGTCATAGATAAAACTTTCCGAGGGTCTCCCGGAACTCGAAGGCGGCAAAGATTCATGACTTGCTGCTTGTTTGGAATTTTAATGTGCGAGTGTGTGTTTGTGTGAACCGGCCAAATTAGCCCTCTCAATCGAACCAGCTGAGTTTTTTGATGCAGGTCGTAAAAGAATGCTGCTGCTGGAGGTCATAAAAAAAAATATTGAAACAATTTACGAGCGCAAAATTGGAGAGAAAGCCGGGACTTTCGTTATCTGCTAGCGTAAATCATCGTTCATTTTCCTTCTCGAATTTTCGCAACGTTTGTTGGTTGGCCGCGCCTGTAATAACCCGGTGCGCTGCACCGCTGGTTGTTGTCGAGATTGTGGTCAGCACAATTTTTCTATTTTTTGTTTTTGAGCATTCAGATTCAGAGGCAAAATCTGAGCAGCTCGTAATTTCTCGGTTCCGAAACATGGTTTCACTTGACCTGGCCGTCGTCGCTTGGAAACAAGGTAACCGTCGGCGTTGCAGCAATTACCAAACTTCAACTGAGGTAATATTTTGCCCGTTATCGTTCCCGGGCCAGACGGTTAACGATGCGATGGTTGCTCAATTTGCTAGCGGCTCTTGGCGGTTGTTTTCCTCAGTTGGTTGGATCGATGATACAGTCATAAATTGATGAATTCCTGTATTTTATTGCACCGGTATTTACAATGACCCCCGTCGTTCCGAGCGTATTTTCACTGTCATCGCAAAGGCGAAAGCAATTTTAATTCATCAGAAGTGGTAGATTCACCTTGCAGCAAGGTGTTTTAATCACAAAGGCAAACAGCTAATTTGCATTACTTTCATCATCGATTGAGAACCCTCCATCCCCCGAACGAGCTGGACACCAAACACGCTGCCCTCATCCGTTCAACCCAAAATCTGCTACCGTCGTTGAACCTTGACACTCGCTTTACATCCCCAGCCGGGGCATGCGCATAATCGTGTCTTCTATTCAAGAGCACATTCATTCTACGCTGTGTGTGATTGTCACATGTAGCGGGTGTCAACCCCCTCCCCGCCATCGCCCGCATGGATCAACGATGGCTGTGATTTCGTCGTTATGTGAAAGCTCTGTATTCAAAGCGGGTGGAGACACACACACACATATGCGTATGTGTGCCTGGGTTTACGTTTGAGCCATCGTTAAATTCTAAAGTGTCAGATGGTTTGGAAGCTCCCTGTTGTTACGGATTCATCCGTTTCGTTGATTTTGATTCAGACGGTAGGGTGGCTGCGCTGATGATGATGTTGATGATGATGAGAATAATGATGATGATGGCGATGATGATGCTGACAACGACGCATTGTGCTATGGTAATATGTCAATGGCTTTCGCTGTGATAGGTCAAGCGTTTTACGTTGGACTGTGGGATAAAGTAAGTGGATTAGTGGTCGTTTTTTTGGCGTAGGTTACGTCATTGTTTTCTATCTGACTCTTGAGCAAATTGCATAACGTTTGCATTAGAAAAAATGGACAAAAATTACCGGATTTTCATGGGTTTACCTTCACTCGCACTGACAAAACTATCTATGCAGCATCAATCATAGTAACCCATGAGTACGCAGACAAAATTTGACAGCTCTATTAGTCGAACTCTAACCGTGATTGCAAAAACAGTAAAGCAACTCCGTTCAGAAGCGTGCACGTTCAAAAAATGACCCGCCACCGCGTTGAAAACGGACATCGTGCGGCACTTTGTGGACGCCGGATACGCCCGTTCCGGCATCTACAACATCTTGGCACTATTAGACAACAATCAGAGCATCGAAAGATACCTCAGTTCCGGACGGCCGACGACCCTGAGCGACAAGAAGCTCCAAAGGATGTTGAAGAGGAAGACCGAGGGAAAAAAGACTACATCGCTGCGTGCACTTGGCCGGGAGGTCAGTTCAACCGGCCAAACACTGAAAAGTACCTGGCGAACATAAACATACATGTCAGGAAGCGGAAATCACATCCACTGGTTTCGGAGCTGCAGACAATGACAGTGGCAGCGGTTGAATAACGACGAGATGGACAACGACACCTATCTCACCCTGGATGGCAACGACTGGCAGGGCACTTCGTATTTTACTTCCCCCACGAAGGAAGTGAGCTCCGAGGTGAAGTTCATTTCACTCACCAAGTTCCTCAAAAATGTGCTGCTGTGGATGACAATCAGCGAAAAGGGGATGTCAAAGCCGCTTTTCTTTTGCTCTGGACTGGCCGTGAAAGGGAAAATTTATAGTACAAACTGCCTGCCGGAAGTTGCGTCGGCCGACTACTCGAAGCGATTGTTGGAGGAGATGGAGCGGCTGAATATCGATGTAATACCCAAGTCGACGAACCCGTCCAACGTCCCATATCGAGAATTTCTGGGCCAACTTGAAGCGTAAGAACTACTCCAACAATTTTGTCGCAAAAACGGGAGGAATTGATAAATATAACGAAGAAAGAACACAAAAACATGCCTACACGCATGTTTTCGTCCGCCATGGCGAATGTTCCGGTTAACTGCCGGAAGGCCGCTTACATGGGCGTAGAGTTTTTTTTGCAAGTAAGCTTAAATAATTATCTTCCATGGGAAATTTATCAAAAGCAATTATCTGTCTTAGCTTTTTTTATGACCATCCTAACAAAAAGTCCATTTTTTTTATTGCAAACGTTAAAGGGTGTCCCACATCAAATTGCATCACGGAAAAAACGCGCTACCTAGTTGACTCATCCTTTTAAAACTTTCAGATAAAATATAACCCATTATTAAGCTTTTGACATATTTATTTCATTCAATTTCAAAACCATAACCGTACGCTCGCACTTTACGCTTAACTCCACTCATAAAGTTCTGTACAACAACTTGTTGCAGCTTCTTCTGTACGGAAACCAACTTTTTCTTCATGTTTTTCTCAGATTTGACTTCCTTGGGATGCTTCCGTAATACCTGCTGCCTATTGCCCAGTATATTTAATGGGCCTTAGTTCCAGTGCGTTGAGGGGATTCATGTCCTTGGGTACGAAAGTAATCCCGTTGGCTTCGAACCACTCCAGGACAACATTTTAACAGTGGCACGAAGCTAGATCCGGCCAGACGATCGTAAGGCCTTTGTGTTGCTTCAACAGAGGAAGCAGACGCTTCTATAGAAACACCATGGCGTAGGTCACCCCATGTACAGTCCTGGAAGTCACGAAAGGCGCGCTTCGTTTTCCACATGAGCAAATGGCTTGCAAAATCATGTATTTTTTGACAAACTTTGAAAGTTTCTGCTTCCTTACTTCTTCCAGAACATCAAACTTGTGCTTGGCGGTGAAGAACAGTAGCTCCGGAAGCTGTCGAAAGTCTGTCTTGACGTAAGTCTCGGAATCCATGTTGAGACAATGAGGCTTCGTCAGCAACTGGGTGTACAGTTTCTAAGCCCGTGACATACCCACCGCATTTTGTCGTTCGTTTGGATTTGAAACTTTCTGCACTTTGTACGTATGCAGTCCCTCCCGGTCCTGGGCTCTCTGAACGAAAAGCTTGGAAAGATTCTCCTTCCATTTGATGCTCAGAGTTTCGTAGCAACGTTTAATAACCCGACTCACCGTTGACTGCAGGATTTCGAGTTGTTGTCCCCATAGGAGTTAAGAATTTCCCGGTGCTTGCGCAAAATCAATTCGAGAAGTTGCTTTTCGGGTGACACCATTTTTGAAAAACTGATAGCAATAAAAGCACAACAAAAACACTCTAAACTAATTCTGACCCAATTTTAAACAGAATATAGCCAATGGGAAATTTGTTACCTTTTTCGTGATGCAATTTGATGTGGGACACCCTTTAATTCTACTCCGATTGATCAAACAATTGTTATTATATGACAAATAATATGAATATTCTTGAATGGAGTCATCAAAAGTTTGAAAATCAATGGGGGTCACCAAGCTTAAGAGAAATAAAAAAAGGAGGCGGTGCACAAGTCATAACTATGAAGAAAATATGAAGACAAGGCATGACATTAGTTGACATGGTTGACGTTGACAAACATAACGATGTCAGTTGTTAACTTTATTGTTAATTTAACACTTTAATTATCATTTGGAGGTTTTAGAAAGAAATACTCAAAACTAGGAAGTTGCAAAAATCTTGTTGAAAATATCTCGAAAATCAATCGAGAAATGATTGTTTCATCAACGTTTAGTGTTTTGATTTTACGTGAAGGTCGCCATTTCTAAAATTTCTATTTGCCATGCTGCCGTAAGGATGATGATATCTGCACTTTGATAATGTGCAGAATGATATAGGATCTCTTTATGTTTCCGAGTCACGAATACAATTCTAGAAAAAATTTTCAACAGGTTGTATGTAACAATGTTAACAAAAATTACGTTTCTTCACGGAATGATAGCTTAGGTGATCTTCAAGGTGGATTTGGTAACATGACACTAATGCTAAATTGCAGCAAATTGCTGTTATATATTATTTAACAAAATTGGCTTGAGTCACAAACTACTATATAACGAACTTTTGGCGCATTCGTCGCTTTGTCAGTTTGGCTTATGAACTTTTCTATGTTCCGCATCAACCTATTCAGCCGATTCATTTTGGCTTAAACAACATGAAAGGTGATTGCTTGTCAAAACAGACTTGACGAACATCTGACGTTATTATTGCGACGATCGACGTAACGCGCCCGCGGATGTACCGTGATTAACCGATGAATCGACTTATAATGTGTTCGTATTTTCCTAGCTGAAGCTTGAAGATTTTAAACTGAGTTTTCTTAGATAACTGATCGAATTCGGAATCAATTGGTAAACCTTTATTAACGCAAGCCTAAGCTTAGCTTAACTTTGTAGGTTCCACATTTTTGTTTAAATCACAAAGCTTGGTTCCAAAATAGGAACTGAAATTAATTTCCGAAATTTCATAAGCAAATATATTGCTTGCGACCACCAGTACTTGCTCTGGGATTGTTCACTGGCTGTCATATGCGAATACGGGTAGAAGGGAACGGAACTATTCGTAGTCCGCCGCTGGCTGCCAACTGACGAGAATTTGCAACAGTGTGTTAGATGAGATCAAAGAAAATTTCATGAGCATGAGCATGATTGGACCGCCCGGTGTTGCTACCCGTCGTTTTTTCGTTCCAGATCAGCTGTTTATAACACAGAACCGAAAGATGATGTTTTTCTGATCTAGCAGTATTCTGTCATGGCGTGGCATCGAAAACAGGTCGTTTCCCAAGTCAAGACAATACCAGTGCCAGCCTCACCCGAATGCAGGTCAAGAAATCACTGGTGGGTTTGCAGCGGGATCCGTTTTGGTAAACGATGTCCTGAACTCAACTGAAGTCGGCAGCGAAAAATTTATTTTAATATGCTCCGGGTTTATTCGCTGCACAGAAATGCACTTTAAATTTATTAAAACTTTTGCACCGATTCAAACCAACAGAAAGGTTGGGGCCATTCACATGGTTGGGTGGTTAATTTGAGTATAATTCAAAGATATGTTAATATATCGAATTTGAGGACCGATTGTGGACCGAACAGTAAGGATGCTGTTGGGACAACTCACAAAATGAATGGATTTACATCTCGTTATTTTTGTTAAACCGAAATTTCGAAGATCTAATTCGCTCGATTCGAACTCAACAGTAGTAGAATATTGGAAATACCACTCCGCATCACGATGGAATATCGAGTTAGAGGACCGTTTTAATACCTTTAAACAAAAAAAGAATACTATGCTACTGATAAGCGGAACGGAAGTTCAGCAATACAATTTCACTAAAACATTAGAAATTAAAAATGTGATGCTGTAATTCTCTAGAACAAATCAGCATATCATAGCAGTTATTCTAAAACATAGCGATGCAGAGAACTCCACGACCCATCATATCCCAAGTAATAATTTCAGTATTATTCCATCCGTATAGCACTCCTCCCGGCTTTGTTGCTGAAACTACATTCAAAACGGTTTTGTCCACCAACACCTCCTCTATGCATCATTAAACCCGAAATGTGTACGAAGTGGCGGTAGACGGTTGTGAAAACAAATTAATAAAACCTTTCTAAGACCATAAAGATTTTGAAAAGGTTCTAGTGAAAGATGTCATAACCACTTGAGCACAATCATAAAACATATTGGCTGCCATCAAAACCAGCATAGGGCCAAATGGCAACAACTGTCAAACTTCACGGCGATATCGTGGTTGGTTTTTGTTGTTCTGCTTTGTTCGATTCTCTGCTCTTCTGATTCATTCAACAGTAAATGATGGCTAAGAAAAAGGTTCTAGTTTTACAGGAAATTTCCCGACCAGAAGGAAACAACATAATTATTTCAGGTTTTGTTATTCAGTTACGCTGTTTTTATAACAGAGGTCGTTAGAATTTAGTTCGCGGATGTTGTTAAAATAACAGTAACACAAAATCCTCAAGGGGTAACAAAATAATAGCAAACTGCGATACAGATATAACATAAACAAAACAAACTTTGTAACAGTTTTGTTACAATGTACCAAAACCATATCAGCTATTGTTAGAATTAAACACCTTTTTCACGGAGATTGTTAGTCCCAGAACATTATATCCTAGTGTTTTATAAGTATGTTGTATAATCTTCCAGATGAAAACGAGTTTAACAAATTTATAACAAAAAAAGTAAGTCGTAGCAAGGTTTGTTATAATTTTGTTATCTATGTGTTATGCCCTTCTGGTCGAGTTGGTTTGATATCAAAATATCCACAACAAATTGAGTTTTTTGTATAGCGTATCATACTCCAAACCATATGCGCATTTAATTTTATGGTGAATATTGGCACGATAAGAGCCGAAAATTAATGCGCTTCGGAAATTACGCGAGTTCACAACAACAACAAAAAAATTAAAGAAATCTTTTCGATAAATTAATCATGAAACTCCTGAAAATTGATGGAATTCAATAAGGTTTTCTAAAAGAATACCAAAATTGGTCTCTGATCTACAGATCATTTGTATTACATTTAAAATGAGGTGTATTTATTTTTCCACATGTCGATTTCAATATGGCGATTAGAAGATATCACAGTTTTGCCAAAAAGCCAATTTATCTTCACAATGGCTTCTATAAAACTATCTGGTCATTTGGTAACTTTTATCAATGCCAATTAGCCGTTCAATGCATTTACTGGAGACAAAATGGTTTTAAAATGCTTTTTCAACCGACCATAATAAGTTATTATGAATGAATCCTAGAACGATATTTCAAAACAGCCTTTTAAGGAGTGTATCGAAAAGTAGTTATAAACTTCCAAATAATAAAATAGGCATGAAAACATGGTTAAAATTAACATACTATTTCAGTTTATTATAGCTTAACATGTTTACAAAAGATCCAAACGGAAAAACTAGTCATCATGTTCATTTCTGTAGAATGCCCGTACCTTTGATTTGACACCTGCCATCAAATTCTGCACAGTGACCTTGGTGCACTTCCTGGATGCCGCTGCCCAATTTTTCTTAAAATCGGTCATGTTTTGGGACACTGTACCATCCTTCTTAAATATACGCTTGACTATTGCCCAATAGCGTTCGATCGGTCGCAACTGGGGACAGTTTGGTGGGTTGATGTCTTTTTCTACGAACTTGATGTTATTCTCCGTCAGCCACTGTAGAGTGGATTTGGCGTAATGTGCCGATGCCAAATCTGGCCAGAAGAGAGGAGGGGACTGGTGCTTTCTATACAATGGTAGCAACCTGTTCTTCAAACATTCCTTTTGATAAATCTCAGCATTTATAGTTCCTTTTGTATAGAAAATTGAAGAACGCAAGCCACATGTGCAAATAGCTTGCCAAATGAGCACCTTCTGACCGAATTTCTCCATCGCAACAGTCGTATCTGCGGTTGGCACATCGTTCCCCAACAGATTTAGTATAAAACTGCGGCCCCGGTAGCGTTCTTTGAATCTTCTTTAACGTATGTTTCGTCATCCATCAAAATGCACTGGTCGACATTGTCCAAAATGCAGCTGTACAGCTTTCTGAGCCCTGGTTTTGGCACGAGACTTTTGTTCCGGAGTTTGTTTGGGCACTTTCTGCTTTTTGTACGTCTTCAAGTCATTCCTGCGCTTGATTCGTTGAATCATTCCGATGCTGGTCCTGAACTTCTTGGCTAGATCGCGAGTAGAGGCAGATTTGTTCCGTTGAATATAATCCACAACTTTTGGTCCAAATCGGGGTTGCTGGAGCCGGGTTTCCGGCCACTTTTGGTAAATCCTTGAGGGAGCACTCCTTACCAAACTTTTCGATGATGCGTTTTACACTTGCCGGGTGAACATTTACTCTTTTCGCAATCTGGTTGTAAGTAACACCCTTTTCGGTGCACCAAGTGTGCAGAATTTTCTTTTTAGTCTCAAATTCAATTCGCGACATTTTGAATACAACTTTATCAACGGAAATGAATGAACCGAATAATCATTTTTGACATGTAAACAAAGCAAATGGCGCTTACACGCTAAAAATATATACAGTAGTTTATGCGTAATAACGCATCGAATGTTTATAACTACTTTTCGATACACTCCTTACGAGTTCATAAAGTCAAAATAAAATCTTTTATAGAAGTTAACAGAACTTTAGAAGTCAAGATTTTTAGATCGTTGTACAGAGGCTGTGTATGTTCTTATAAACCTGACTAAAATTTGAAACCTATTGGCACCTCTTGCTGCCATAATTAAACCGAATTGATTTCTAGTGGCCTTCGTAAAACTTAAATAAAACTTAATAAAGCTGGATGGTTTTGGCAATGTTACTTGGGATGTTTCACAGGAAATGAAGTGTCAAGAGGGAAAGGGCCACCACTGGGACAGGCTCTACAAGTGTTACGGGTTATCAAAAATGTATAAAAACGATCACACGTGTCATAGCTAACCAGCATTGGAGATCTCCTTAAAACAATATCCATAGAAACAAAGTCAACAAGAACAACAAAAAATAAAACAATAGATGTCACCAATAAAATAAAAAATAAACCACAACAACACATGCATTGATAATAAAACAAGTGATGAAAATAACAATAGCTACAAACGGCGTGAGCCCAAGTAAAACATGTACACCACATAGCATGGGTTAGTTAGGTGGGCCAAAACATAAAAAGATGCGCAAATACGAACTTGAAAAGGAAAAACTGTACCGAGGAAACGCAAAACCAACACATATATCAATTACACTCAGATGAACTCAAAATACTGAAACAAAAGACATCGATCGATGCACAAGTGTGCACCGAATGAATGTCAAAATGTTCCACAGATATCATGTAAATATAACAAACGAAGGGGAAGGCGTATTAGATAGGAGAATGTTGTAACACTAAAAGTGTAGCTGTGCCAACAAGTACGAGACATTGACAGCTCAACATCATTTGTTTATTAACAAAACTTCACCTGACAGCTACAATTCAGTTTGGTGTACGACGGTGAAATTCTGATGTAACTACACCTCAAAAACGGAAACGAAATAACAAGAGCAGGAACGAATAACTTGATAACTAACTTTGGTATTTAAGAGCTCAGATTAAGAGGTAAAATACCTGAGGAAAATTGAGGTAGAACCAGGGTATGTGTCCTTTGACTCAGCCTATTATGCAACCATCGATTACATTTTTGATTATAACTCTTAAAGTTTTCAAGCTGAAGGCGAGATTCAACTAGTTCTACACTTGCTAAGATAAGTTTAATAAGACATTTGGTAGTATGTATCATGAAACGTTACACAACTCTTTTTTTATAAAGTCAGAAACTTTCAAGGGATTTAATATTGGTCTACCGGCACCAAACTGGGTCTATTCATGGATGCAACTTCGTCCCATTCAATGGATTTATTACTAAATGCAGTCTTTGTTCGGGGGTTTCTTCTTATTCTATGATTTAAGGCATTACCAGCTGTATTCGCTTTACTTAACTAAAATTTCACAAAACAAACTAAAGTAAAACTGCATTGAAACACATAAGAGATGTTCATTTTTGATTTACAAGCCATTCAATAATGAAAACATTATAATTCACTATACAACGACATAGTTCCTTCGGTTTGTGTTTAGATGAGCGACTTGAATATAAGCAACCGCAAACACATGCATTTACACTTGAAATTTGACCAACAACAACCTTTTTACTACGTTATTGATACAACAGGCCAAAGTTGGAAACATACATAAAAATATGTCCCAAACATTGGGTCTACGATTTTCTTGTAAAATAATTGTTGTTTTAGCTATAAGAACAGTTAGTTTGTAACTTGTAAATATTTTCTGCACACCCAGACTGCATAACTTGCTTTATCGATTCAATTAAACCAAATTTAGATCACTTGAAGATCGTGTAGCTTATCTGTTCAGCTTAACCAGTGAAATCATGATGCCCCAAAAGTTCAAGAATTCATAAATTACGCGGAAGTGAAAAACTATGAGTTGATTGATATTGTCTCCATTGCTTCGGATTACATCGGTCATCTTAGTAGCCACATGATTTTGTTGATTATTTCTAAATTATTGACACATTTGGTACATAGGCCGAATGAAGGAGCTAGGTTAACATTACATCCCCTTACCCTATATCAAAATAAAACATTTCAGGTATTCCCGGATATCCGAAATAACAATTTTTGTTATACATTAATTGTTATTTTATATATTCTCGTGAGGCAGATTATGATGTTGAAGGAGATGTTCCATCATCACCGTGAGGCACCAAGAGTGAACAACATGTTTGGCTAGAATTGAAAGATATGAAGAGAAAGTTTTTGATAGTTCATGCTGGCGCGGCCGGAAACATAGCAGATGTTTTAGAAAATTGAGCGAAAAGGCGTATACGTGGTACGCAGACCAACGACATTTTTGCCTAACATCCCACTGCGGGGTAGGTTAAAGCACGGACTAAGTCCGCCACTTCAACTGCCTGTGCTTTAACCTACCCCGCAGTGGGATGTTAGGCAAAAATGTCGTTGGTTCGAGTACCACTGTACACATGCCCTTTTCGCTCAATTTTCCTAAAACATCTGCTATGTTTCCGAGCCTGCCGCACACTAGCGGAACTATCAAAAACTTTCTCTTCATATCTTTCAATTCTAGCCAAAAACATTGTTGTTCACTCTTGGTGCCTCATGGTGATGAGCGAACATCTCCTTCAACATCAATTTTTGTTACTCTAGAGACATTTTACTTGCAATACTTATGTATTTTCTTTGGGTATTTTACCTCTTAATCTGAGCTATGGTGAACACAATATCCAGAAAGCCGCTGAAGCTGGAAGGGTACAATGAGCGGGATATGTTGTAAGAATGTCGGAAAACAATCCCGCAAAAATGGTGATTGCCTCGAATCTGACCAGTACAAGACGCAGAGGAGCGAGCTAGGTAGTTAAACCAAATAGAGAAAGACCTTGGAAGTGTGGGACATTCGAGGAACTAGAGAAATTTCGTGACGCAGGTGTTGGACCAGCATAACTAAGTAAAGACAAATCAACATATAATGATGTTAAACTGCAAATAAATATAAACAAACAAAGTTGGAGAACTGGCTAAAACTGACTCTGAGCCGCCAAACGTTTCCATCCCAACATTATCCTCCGTCATTTCAAATCGCT
>JASCZW010011987.1:0-30070 GCA_034211315.2 Aedes japonicus
AAACCCGTTCACACATCCGTGTGGATTACCACCTTTGGCTCTTCCTTCGGGGAGTGACCGAGCTTCTGGTCTTCAGACAGCTCAAGCAGAGGATGCCTAGGATGTGGCGGGGATTAAACAGTGGGCTCTGTTGGATCCCTATAAAAAACCACATATCTGTAAGCAACTCCGTACAAGCGATCTGGTACCGCTTCCAAAGTGCCTTAGCCCAAACACCCGGAGTGCCAACCGGCACATCAGGATAGATGCCAGTAACATCCTGATTATGGCATACTGGTCAACGCAAAGGACAACGGACAAGTTACGGAATATGAATCGGATGGCGACGATGGGCTGGTATTCGTGCTATTCTGCTCCCTGAGTAAAGAAGGGTGACACTAACTTGAAACGGCGAGTGGGCTAATGGTGCGTTTGCCTCCGTCCCGGTAACACCTTGGCAGGCCTCCGGATACGTTCATCATCTGTACATCAATCCTTGATGGGTACTAGACTCGGATGTAACATTCCCGACTTACGCTGATCTGGCTCTGGATACGAACCCCATGAAGGTACATGTTCAGCCCTCGCTTGGCCTCCCTGTTTACATAGACAACCAAAGGATCACGAAGGCGACTATGTACAACGGATGGTGATAGCGGTGCGGAGGGGAGACCCTGAAGAATGGAAGAACATACAACAAACAACGATGCAAGAGCGGCAAATCCGTTTGCCAGAACTAAATTGGTGAGGACACCCCCACTGCAAACCCAGCAGGTGCAAGAGTCACAAGGGCAAGAGAAGGAGCACCAACCGATGCAGCAGCAATACAGCGCTTGGTCGAGGGTACCAAAACTACCTCGGGTAGAGGCAGCCAAAAAGCTGGTAGATGAGATGCACGAATACGTCGACAAAAGAAACAACGTTCACAAGGACATCAAAGCGTTGATGATTAAGATCCAAGGGGTTCTTGGATCAGCGGTTAAAGAGTGGAAGAACATAACACAGAGAGCCAAAGAAGCTGAGAAGGAGCTCTCAGTGAGGCAAGCCGAACATCGGAAGTGAGAAGGCACGACACCAATACAACAGCGGAGGAAAACAGCGTGGTGGGAAGTATTCCACAGAGGATGCAAACTACACCCTTCTTCACGCCGAAGAGGCCAAGGGCATCACCAGGAGATGTTAGACCCGGTGGCTCTAAGAAACATAAGGACGCCCCCGTCACTGGTGAACGTCGTCCAGTAGAAGATGTCGCCGCAGGCGGCCAAACACCATGGCAGGTTGTCGGCGAAAGAAAAAAGAAATCGGGCGGTATATACAGGTCCGAAAAACGGAAGTTTATCAAGAGGAGGAACAAAGGTGAAGCTCTCATCGTCAAAGCAAGTGACGACACGTACGCGGAAGTTCTGCGCACCATGCGGACTAATCCGGAGCTTAGAGAACTAGGGGCAGACGTGCAGAAAATTAGGCGCACCCGCAATGGGGAAATGATCCTTGAGTTGAAAAGGGATCCAAAACCTAGCAGTTCCTCCTACAAAGAGCTTACCGAGAGGGCTATGGGCGACAAGGTCCAAGTCAGAGCCTTGTGTCCGGAAGCAACTCTCCTATGCAAGGACTTGGACGAGGTTACATCGGAAGAAGAAGTTGGGCTAGCCATGAAGGAGCAGTGCGAGCTAGGAGAAGCCCAGATGACCATCCGCATAAGAAACGGGCCTTCTGTCACGAAGGTGGCATCGATTAAACTACCGATCGATGCAGCCAACAAGGGACTAAGAGTTGGCAAGATCAAAGTAGGCTGGTCTGTGTGCCCACTGAGTATTTCTCAGCAACCGGAGGTGTGCTTCAAATGTCTAGAGTACGGCCACCTGGCAAGAAACTGCAAAGGGCCCGACAGAAGCAAACTATGCAGAAGGTGTGGTGAGGAAGGCCACAAGGCTCTAAACTGCAGGAAGTCCCCGAATTGCCTGATCTGCGCTAACACAGAGAACAGAAATCACCCAACAGGTGGCCGAAGATGTCCGGCCTTCAAACAAGCGAGTGCTCTCAAGTCCCAGTGGAGGTAATTCAAATCAACCTCAACCACTGTGGTACAGCACAACTCTTGCTGCAACAAACCGTTGCAGAACAAAAATGCGATGTTGCTATAATTTCGGAGCCATACCGAATTCTCCCAGGAGATGGTAACTGGACAGCCGACAGGGCCAAGACTGTAGCAATCTGGACAGTGGGAAAAAACCCCGTCCAAGAAGTTGTGTACCGCGCAGATGAAGGTTTCGTGATTGTTAAAATCAATGGAACCTTTATTTGTAGCTGCTACGCACCCCCAAGATGGACGATAGAGCAGTTCAACCAGATGTTGGACAAGGTGACAGAGGAGTTAATCGTTCGAAGACCAGTCGTCATAGCCGGCGACTTCAACGCCTGGGCGGTCGAGTGGGGTAGCCGGCTGACAAACACAAGGGGAAGCAGCCTACTTGAAGCTCTGGCAAAACTGAATGTACACATCGTCAACGAAGGTAATGCCAGCACCTACCGTAGGGAAGGTCGAGAGTTCATCATAGATGTAACTTTCTGCAGCCCTTGCCTGATGAGAACTATAAACTGGAGAGTAAGTGAGGAATATACCCACAGTGACCATCAAGCGATCCGGTACCACATCGGAGGCAGGACGCAGGCGGAGTCAAGTAGAACTCTTCTTAACGAGCGGACGTGGAAGACAGCGAAATTCAATAAGAAGGTGTTCGAGGAAGCTCTGAAGCTGGAGGGTAACTCAATGAACCCCACCGCAGACCAGCTGATAGCGACTCTATCCCGAGCGTGTGACGCAACCATGCCAAGGATGGGAAATCCAAGAAACTGTCGACGCCCTGTCTACTGGTGGAATCCGACGATTGCTGATCTGCGTGCACAGTGCTTCCGAGCCAGAAGGAGAATGCAGAGGGCCAGCAATAACGGCGAAAGGGAGGAACAAAGGTTACCATATAGGGCAGCAAGAGCTGCATTGAACAAAGCAATCAGGCTCAGCAAGAAATCCTGTCTTGACGATCTCTGCCGCAAGGCTAACGAGAACCCATGGGGTAGCGCATACAAAGTAGCCATGTCTAAGATAAAAGGTCCAGCCGTACCACCTGACAGGTGTCCAGAGAAGATGAAAATTATCATCGAAACACTGTTCCCGATGCATGAGCCGGCGGTTTGGCCGCCCATACCGTACGTCGATCAGGATGTCCACGACGAAGAAATCAGGGTAACGAACGAAGAGCTGATCACGGTAGCGAAAGACTTGCCAACCGAAAAAGCTCCAGGACCAGACGGAATTCCAAATATAGCTCTAAAAACAGCGATCCGTGTAAATCCTGAAATGTTCAGGACCACAATACAACATTGTATTCAGGAGGGCAGTTTTCCCGACATCTGGAAACGGCAGAAGCTAGTGCTGCTACCGAAGCCAGGGAAACCTCCCGGCGACCCATTAGCGTATAGGCCGATATGCCTATTGGATACCGTTGGCAAATTGTTGAAGAGAGTGGTCCTAAACAGGCTCACGAAGTACACGGAGATTGAGAGCGGTCTATCAGAGATGCAGTTCGGATTCCGGAAAGGCAAGTCCACCGTAGATGCCATCAGAACGGTTGTGGATGCTATGGAGACGGCACAGAAGCAACAGAGAAGGGGAAACCGTTACTGCGCGGTGGTCACCCTGGATGTAAAAAATGCCTTTAACAGTGTCAGCTGGGCAGCAATCGCCGATTCGTCACACTGATTGAGGGTTCCTGAGTATCTGTGCCAGATTCTGAAAAGTTATTTCCAGAATCGCAGACTGATTTACGAAACAGACGCCGGAAAGAGGAGTGTGGCTATTACGGCGGGCGTTCCACAGGGATCTATTCTGGGCCCGACCCTCTGGAATGCCATGTACGACGAGGTTTTAAAGCTGAACCTTCCCAGAGGAGTTAAGATCATCGGCTTTGTAGACGACGTGGCGCTTCTAGTGATCGGTGAGTCACGAGAAGAAGTCGAAGTACTGGCCACGGAGGCGATAGATGCGGTGGAAGACTGGATGCGTGGGAAAAAGCTATCGCTAGCTCACTACAAGACTGAGCTGGTGATTATCAGCAACCGGAAGACAGTGCAGCATGGAAAAATCATGGTTGGCGAGTCCATCATTGACTCAAAGCGGGAAGTCAGGCACTTGGGAGTCATGTTCGACGACCGACTGAACTTCAATAGTTCAATAGTCGACTACGTCTGCAAGAAGGCCACGGCAGTGATCTCAGCACTATCCCGGATCATGCCCAACAACTCTGCGATCAGCAGCAGCAAGAGGAAGTTACTAGCGAGCGTATCATCGTCAATCATCAGGTATGCATGCCCAGTGTGGTTGGCGGCATTGAAGACTGGAAGAAATCACGCCCAACTGAACCGTACGTCCAGGCTGATGGCGATGCGTGTGTCGAGTGCGTATCGGACCATCTCGTCGGACGCCGTACATGTGATAGCCGGAATGCTCCCCATTTGCCTTCTACTGGAAAAAGATAGCGAGTGCTACAGGGACCGAAACACAAGAGGAGTTCGAAATAGAGCGCGAGCCAACACACTATCGAAGTGGCAGCAGCAGTGGGACAACGCTGCGAATGGCAGGTGGACCCATCGTCTAATTCCCAACCTGTCGATGTGGATCAACAGAACACACGGGGAGCTTAACTTCTACATGACGCAATTTCTGTCTGGTCATGGATGCTTTAAGCAGTACTTGCAGAGATTCGGCCATGCAAGATCGCCGGTAGTCCTGAGTGTCATGACACAGAAGAAACGCCGAAACACGTCATTTTCAGTTGCCCAAGGTTTGCGCAACCACGAGGAGAAATGGCAGCCATTGTCGGCGCTGACGTCAACGTACACAATATTGTCGGACGTATGTGCAGCGACGAAGACAAGTGGAACGCGGTGAACACGACTGTAGTACAGATCATGTCAGCACTACAGCAGAGCTGGCGGGAGGAACCACGACTAGCGATGTAAGTGGCGAGAAGGAAGCACGATCGGTTTCGGGAGAAATTCTTTCGCCGGGGAACTCTCTGACGGAGTAGGCTAGACCCACCGCCGGGGGCTAGTCGAGTAGAACGCGTCGTAGCACCGGCCTGTGTCGTCGGAGCGCCAGTGAACCGGACGCCAGGCTCCACCGGAGTGACTTCGGCACCCTACCGGTAGGTCCGAAAAGTAAGAATAAGATGTCTGCTTCCGGGCGGGATTGCGCACCGGATGGCTCGGGTGCAAAGCGTATCTTAGTTGTATGTGTAAAATCGTAAGAAATTTACTAACAGGAGCCAAAGGGCTCAGCACGATGCATGTTGGTCGCTGATTGGCGAAAAAGTAAAAAATAACACCAGCCGAAGGGCTCGGCATGGTGGGAGTCAAAGGGCTCGGCATGATGGGAGCTAAGGGGCTCGAGAAAATAATAAGTAATAAATGGGATGCGGCGCACATTGCGCATATCGCCTCCCCTCCGAAGTAATACTGCATGGTAGTTCTGGAGGGGAATTCCAGGTGATCGGTGAATTAGGAGAGTGTTTTTTAGTGGGTAGGCACACATGTGAATCCCACACAGCGCCAAATCAGACACTGGCATGTGCATGAACATGAACACAACAGGCCAGTCTTAAGAAGATTTTTTGAACTCCTAGAATTAAAAAACACACACACACAGACAGACACACATACAGACATACACACATACACACACACACACACCCACACACATACACTCAGCTCACATAATCTTCTTGAAAATTTTTTAATTCATTATCAGTCAGTGTAAGCGTTATGTTGTCAGGTATTTGTTAATGTCCGTGTTTTTGTGCTTGTCCGTGTCATTATATTGTTAGTGATATTCTTGTTAGTGCAGTATCTGCCCAATTTCATATAGTACAGGTGTGACAATTTAACAGCTATCTTCCTTATTCTACGCTCCCAAATGGAACAAAGTATTTGACGTTAGACTCATCGGGAAAATAAGCTGCTCTGTCGGACATGTGTGGACGGTCACTTAATATATAGTTATGTCTGTATGTATGATGTGTATGTAGTTTTGGTAATGTTAACTGATTTACTTACCCACACTGTTGTTATTACTTTTGATTTGTTGGGAACATACCGCCTTAGATGATACTCGCATGCATGTGCTTCGTACACGTAGGTCTTTCTTGGGCGGCTACTTGGTCTTGTTCCAACCAGAGGCCGAAATGCCTGACTGCCCAGGTTGCGTCGCCATGAGCCTCGGATTTGCTTCTCTTTTTGTTTCTTTTTTTGTTCTAGAAGTATACAAACATATTCGCTCCTCTGCCAAAAACAGCCAAACCAAATGTAGAATCTGAGTGGTGATGCTTTCCAGAAAATTGCAGACCCACATTAAAACTGTGTTATAGTTATAATAAAAGTGTTGAGATTAATAGACGATTCTTTGAATAGCAGTAATAAAATTGAAATTATGCATATTCTATACATATTGTTTGAAAATAAGAACAGGTGTCGAATTAAAACTTAATATGCTACTACTAGTGGGTTCAAATGCATTTCTGGTCCACATCACCCCTGGCAACACTGGTTTGCATCTTTCCCGTTTGGGTAAAGATCCAGATAAGCCCTGGAACCTGGTAGTTATCAAGCTACCACAAGGTTTTGCCAATGCCCAGGGAGCTAATAGAAGTAACTATAATTGTTGTGAAAATGTTGATGAATAATATTTGAATGTTTTTCATAGTATTTAAGAACGTTGTGAAACATATAAATAACTAGAAATTAGAAGAAAAATTAGTATCTTCCATTTTATTCCAACTACCTTTGCTTATCTTCGACAGATACGCGTATTTCGTCTACAATGTGCAGACTTCTTCAGTGTCTCGTACTAATAACTCGACAAGGCATTGAATGTATGCATTGCCTTCAAAACCCTCCACATGCCAGATTTGGTTCCATTTGCTTGATTAGTTCTCGAGTTACGCAGAAATTTGTATTTCAATTGTATGAGAGCCCTTCTTCCAGACAGGGGAAGGGTCTCAGACAACCATATTCTTCCTCAGCCCCAAAAACCTCTGCATACAATTTTTCACCCCGATCGGTTCAGTAGTTTCCGAGTGTATATAGGTCGGATATACAGACAGAAACAGCCGTACAGCAGCTCTATCTTCATGATTTTTCATAAATATCATTTTTATACACTTGAGAAGGCTATTGGCTACATTTGCCACTCCCTGGACCGCCGGAACGATCCCGGGGGAACCTGTAGTAGGGGCCAATTACGATTTTACTCCAAAGCATTCCGTGCAGCAGCTCTATCTTCATGATTTTTCATAAGTATGATTTGTATAGACTTGAGAAGGACATTAGCTACATTGGCCACTCCCTGGACCGCCGGAACGACCCCGGGGGAACCTGAAGTAGGGGCCAATTACGATTTTACTCGAAAGCATGCCGTGCAGCAGCTCTATCATCATGATTTTTCATAAATATGATTTTTATACACTTGAGAAGGGCATTGGCTACATTGGCCACTCCCTGGACCGCCTAAACGACCCCGGGGGAACCTGTAGTAGGGGCCAATTACGATTTACTCGAAAGCATGCCGTGCAGCAGCTCTATCTTCATGATTTTTCATAAATATGATTTTTATACACTTGAGAAGTACATTGGCTACATTGGCCACTCCATGGACCACCAGAACGACCCTGAGGGAACCTGTAGTAGGGGCCAATTACGATTTTACTCGAAAACATGCCATGCAGCAGCTCTATCTTCATGATTTTTCATAAATATCATTTTTATACACTTGAGAAGGACATTGGCTACATTGGCCACTCCATGGACCACCAGAACGACCCCGAGGGAACCTGTAGTAGGGGCCAATTACGATTTTACTCGAAAGCATGCCATGCAGCAGCTCTATCTTCATGATTTTTCATAAATATGATTTTTATACACTTGAGAAGGACATTGGCTACATTTGCCACTCCCTGGACCACCGGAAAGACCCCGGGGGAACCTGTAGTAGGGGCCAATTAAGATTTTACTCCAGAGCATGCCGTACAGCAGCTCTATCTTCATGATTTTTCGTAAACATGGTTTCGATGGACTTGGAAAGGAAAGGCTACATTAGCCATTCCCTGGATCGCTGGAACGGCCCTACATTGGCCCGGACATTGGCTACATTGGCCACACCATGGACCACTAGAACGACCCCTGGGGAACCAGTAGCAGGGGCCAATAACGATTTTACTCCAAAATGTGAACTATAAGATTCACTAGCTAGCCTGAACCAGCTTCGTGGTAGCTTCAAGGATCAATTTGGTTCGGATATGCAAGAAATAATTTGATGAAGTATAGGGAACATTAGGTTTTATTAGTAGCGAGTGGATCCTCCGTCCGCATCATTTGTGGTAAAAAACAAGAAAAAAAGCTGTGACATAGCATGTTTTGAGTAAAATAAAGAACTGACCGCATCCAGGACCCTTCATCAGAACTTGTTTCACGGAAATGGCCATATCTCGGTCAATTTAAGGCCGATTCCTGTGATCGACCTTTCATTCGCTTGGGAAATGTTTTGTTTTTTCGTGTGTTTACTGAAAAAAAATGTTTGACAACGTCATCTTGTACGAAAATGCATCGCAAAGTCAACATGTAAAATAGCCCCTCCGGAAACCCGGAACAACTCCGGTATCCGGTGGCCATGGCCAATTTTGTTACCGAGACATAAAATAACATTGAATTCCGCGTCGAATGCTTCTTGGACAATTGAAATCGGATAATATTTCATGAAGTTAGAGCACTGCAAAGTTGATCAAAAATTTGCCTGTCCCGATCATTGTGTCTATCCCCTGTATGTCTCGCAATTTACTTACCTAAATTACTAAACTTAATTGATTTTTGTTTTAGGAAATCGTCTGGCACATACACGTATCGTCAGACCATTTGTTTAAATTTTCTCAAAATTTTCTTATTACTTAGACAACTTTCCATAAAAACACTTGAACATTCTGATCTATAATATGCCTACATTAATTTTTTTTTCCTTTGAAATATTGGCGAAACGGTTCTGATATAGATTAATTAACTTCAAGTTAGTTAATTAGGTGGTCGATGAAAATAGTCTGCAAATTTTCCTAGAATGTATATATCATCTGGACAATACAATACAAGTTTTGGTCACAGGGAAAAAAAACAAAGATTTGTTTTAATTCAACATTCAAACACCCCACTTCGTTCAACGAAAGAAGAACGTTCGTTCGATCCAGCGCTCCGTTATTTTGGAAGATTGATCGAGTGGAAGATCGAGTGCAATTCTTGGGAAAAACTAGTTTTTCTTCTTAAAATATACTCACTTCAGTGAGTAAGTGTGAGCTTTTTTTCTAAGAAGGCAGTGTGATTTTCCAGTGAAATAGGAAAATCAAGCAGTGCTAGCTGGCGAATTATCTTCCCGCTTATTTTCGCTTCATCTCTGCGTGGTGACGCTAACCAGCGATACACCACTACATCGCCAACGGTCATCCGACAGCGTTGAGCGAGTGCACCCGAAGGCGATCGCATCAGCGCACCGCTCCCCGCTCCCCGCATAGAAGTGCGACGTTCGCGCATACGGTGCGTCAGCAGCAGTAGCAGCAGCAGCAGCAGCAACAGATCAGTAATATTAGTTAAGTTTTTTTCCCCTGTCCCTCATTCCACTAGAGTTTAGCTTTAATTTGTGTGTTCCTTGTTTGTTGGGGGGCGTTCAACGCTCCCACGAGGCAAATCGTGCATGTTGAAGAGGTTTCTTCGACATGGACGGTTTGGCTGAAAAAGTTCCTTTGTCACCCGATGATGGGGAGGCACAGAAAATATTCAGACCGCGATCGTATCCAATGAACTCGGTCGGTCCATGGGTTGTCTACTTTCAGCCCAAAATGAAACCTTTGAACGTGTACCAAATCACTACCGATTTGACTAAGCGATTCTCAGCCGTGACAAAGATCACGAAAGTTAAATTTAATAAACTCCGTGTTGTCGGCTCTAACCTGAAGCAGGCTAATAAGATTGCTTCCACCCAGCATTTTACACTGGAATATCGCGTTTATATTCCAGCTCGTGATGTGGAGATTGTAGGAGTGGTCACAGAGGCGAGTCTGTGCCCTGAAATTTTGGAGAAGCGGGCGGTTGGCCGATTCAAGAACCCTCTTCTCCCCCCAGTTCAGATACTGGAAGTAAAAAAATTAGTTAAATTATCGCACAGCGAGGGTAAGAAAAAAGTTACCCCCACAGACTCGTTTCGGGTAAGCTTTTCTGGCTCTACCCTTCCTCAGTTTTTAGAACTGGACAAACTTCGGCTACCTGTGAGGTTGTTTGTACCCCGGGTAATGATTTGCCAAAACTGCCAGCAGATGGGACATACGGCCTACCATTGCGGCAATAAGGCACGCTGCTCAACTTGCGGGGAGAAACATGAGACTGGTCCCTGTGCAGATAATACACTTAAATGCGTTTTCTGCAAGGGAACTCCTCCTCATGCTCTCTCGTCGTGCCCGGCGTATAAACAACGCGGGGAAAAATTAGAACGTTCGAAAAACGTTCAAGGCAATCTTTTGCAGAAATGCTTAAGAAAGCTTCGCCACCCGATACCAATACAAATCCTTTCGCTCCTCTTTCAGATGACGAGTCTGATTCGGATTTGGTTGAGGAGGGGACATCTTTTAGTTTTCCGGGAGGCGCTCCACGGAAGCGAAGACGCATCCGAGCAGGAAAAGTACCTGAACAGAAGCCCCAAATCAACATGCCCAATCCAAAGAGCAGTGTAAAGAAGGATAATCCGAATCCTCCTGGCTTTCGTAGTGCCAACTACACACAGGATTTCCCATCTCTCCCGGGGACATCTAAATCCCCTGATGCCCCGATTTTAAGAACAGAAGCCCCCTCTTCATCTGGGCTGTTCTCATTTGATGATATTGTTGAAGGTATTTTCAAATACCTCGAAATTTCTGACCCTCTCAAAAGCATTGTTATGGCAGTACTTCCCACTGTGAAAACATTTTTGAAGAAATTAACATTAAAGTGGCCCCTCCTTGCAGCTATAATTTCCTTCGATGGATAATTTGCCAAAAGAGGTCGAGGATTTGATCACTGTTCTGCAGTGGAATTGTCGAAGTCTTGTTCCTAAATTGGATTCATTTAAATTTTTAGCTCACAATATCGGTTGTGATGCATTTGCTCTTTGTGAAACATGGCTTTCGCCCGAAATCGATCTTCCGATTCATGATTTCAATGTTATTCGTCTTGATCGTGAGGATTCACGTGGAGGAGTACTGTTGGGGATCAAAAAGTGCTACTCCTTCTATAGAGTGAATTTTCCTCCAATTCAAGGTATTGAAGTTGTCGCATGTCAGGCTGTTATTAAAAATAAAAGCCTTTGCCTTGCTTCTGTGTATATTCCTCCTAGAGCACCAATTAACCGAAAACAACTTTCAGATATTTGTTCGGTCCTTCCTGCTCCGCGGTTGATCATGGGAGATTTTAACTCTCATGGTACAGGCTGGGGAGAACTGTACGATGACAACCGTTCTTCTTTGATATATGACCTCTGTGACAACTTCAATATGACAGTTCTCAACAATGGAGAAGTTACACGCTTGGCTGGTCCATCCTCGATTGGCAGTAGATTAGACCTCACACTTTGCTCGAATTCATTATCGTTGGACTGCACGTGGAATGTGATCCAGGATCCCCACGGTAGTGATCATTTGCCCATAAAAATTTCGATTGCCACCGGGCTCACTCCGCCCGAATCCATCAACGTCACGTATGATCTAACTTGTAATATCGAATGGACAAGGTTCAAGACAGCAATATATGAAGCCGTAACAACGGTAGAAGGGCTTCCACCGCTGGAGGAATATAACTTCCTCTCCAACCTGATTTTGGAAAGCGCGCTTCAAGCTCAAACTCGACCAGTTCCAGGAACGTCATTTCGCAGGAAACCTCCTTCCCCATGGTGGGATCAGCAATGCACCGAGGTTTACCGCAAAAAGTCCGACGCGTTCAAAGTTTTTCGTAGACGTGGAACACCTGAGCACTTTGAAAGGTACACGGCTATCGAACGAGAATTTAAGAGCCTCATCAAAGCCAAGAAACGCGGTTACTGGCAAACATTCGTGGACGGGTTATCGCGTAAAACGTCGATGAGTACCCTTTGGAATACGGCGCGAAGATTGCGTAACAGAATTACGAACAACGAGAACGAGGAGTACTCGGACCAATGGATCCTCAAGTTCGCGCGAAAAGTTTGTCCAGATTCTGTGCCAGCACAAATGTTTCCTCGCGAACCCACGAATTCGATAGATGAGATTAGCCAACCCTTTTCAATGGTAGAACTCTCTCTCGCACTCCTTTCGTGTGGCAATACGGCTCCAGGAGCTGACAGGATCAAGTTCAACTTGCTCAAAAACCTCCCAGACGTCGCTAAGAGGCGCATGTTGAACTTGTTTAATCAGTGTCTGGAACTCAACATTGTACCGGATGATTGGAGGCGGGTGAGAGTTATTGCCATTCAAAAACCTGGTAAGCCCGCGTCCGACCACAACTCCTATCGACCCATCGCGATGATATCCTGTATTCGAAAGTTGTTGGAGAAAATGATCCTTTTCCGCTTGGACAAATGGGTTGAGACGAACAACCTGCTTTCAGATACTCAATATGGTTTTCGCAGAGGTAAGGGAACGAATGACTGTCTCGCGTTGCTTTCCACGGATATTCAGATAGCTTTTGCTAAAAAAGAGCAAATGACTTCTGTATTCTTGGATATCAAGGGGGCTTTTGATTAAGTATCTGTTGAAGTTCTTTCAGACAAACTCCACGCTTGTGGCTTTTCACCATTAATGAACAATGTTTTGTACAATTTGCTGTCAGAGAAACATATGAGCTTCTTTCATGGAAACTCTACAGCTTTTCGATTTAGCTACATGGGTCTCCCCCAGGGATCATGTTTAAGCCCCCCTGTTGTATAATTTTTATGTCAAAGACATTGACGGTTGTCTAGGTGACAACTGTACGTTGAGACAACTTGCAGATGTCGGCGTAGTGTCTGTCATGGGACCTAATTGGGTCGATCTACAAGGACCCTTGCAGGATACTTCAGACAATTTGTCTACTTGGGCTCTAGAGCTAGGTATCGAATTCTCTATGGAGAAAACTGAGTTGGTAGTTTATTCTAGGAAGCATAACCCAGCACAACCGAAGCTTCAAATTTGGGGTAAGCCGATAACTCATTCTATGTCATTTAAATATCTTGGGGTCTGGTTTGATTCAAAGTGCACCTGGAGATCTCACATTGAGTATCTGAAGCGAAAATGCCAGCCAAGGATCAACTTTTTCTGCACAGTTACCGGGACCTGGTGGGGAGCGCAGTTATTGTTTTCAATCGGCGGCTCGGTCGCACATCATCAAACTTGAACGTATTCAGTATCGGTGTCTTCGTATCGCGTTAGGTTGCATGCACTCGACTCACACCATGAGGCTTGAAGTGCTGGCTGGCATGTTGCCACTCTCAGATCGGTTTTCAGAATTATCTCTCCGACTCCTCACCAGGTGTGAGGTTATGAACCCTCAGGTAATCGAAAACATTGAGAAGCTTCTTGAGTTGAACCCTCAAACTCGCTTCATGACCTTGTACCATTTGTACATAACACAGGATGTGAGCCCTTCGCTGAATATTCCCAATCATGTTTGCTTCTTCGATTTCGGAAATTCGGTTCATTTTGATTTATCCATGAAACAGGAGCTTCTTGGAATCCCAGAGCATCATCGTCCTATGATTGCTCCGGTGATATTCGCTGCAAAGTTTGGCCTAGTTGATTCCACCAAAACGTTTTTCACTGACGGGTCTTTGATAGAGGACTCCGCTGGCTTTGGTGTATACAATGAAAATTATAGCGTCGCTCGTAAAATTCAAGCACCTTGTTCTGTTTTTGTCGCGGAATTGGCAGCAATTTATTTTTCCTTAAAAACTGTTGCCTCCCTTACACCGGATCAATACTTCATTTTCACGGCTAGTCTTAGTTCTATAGAGGCTATTCGCTCCTTGAGGCCGGTAAAGCACACCTCTTATTTTCTTATGAAAATACGGGGTCTTCTAAGTGCTTTATCTTCACGTTCTTTTATTATCATCTTTGTAAGGGTCCCTTCTCATTGTTCGATTCCTGACAATGAGAAAGCGGACTCGCTTGCAAGAGTGGGCGCTATGGAAGGCGATATTTATGATCGACAAATCGCCTTCAACGAATTTTTCGTCAGATATCACTCGATAGCTGGCAGTATAAATGGAATAAAGGAGATTTGGGGCGATGGCTTCATTCTATCACTCCTAAGGTGTCTAAGAAATGTTGGTTCAGGGGATTGGATGTGGGTCGAGACTTCATTCGTGTGATGTCTCGCCTTATGTCCAATCATTATTCTTTAAACGCTCATTTGTTCCGTGTTGGGCTGGGAGACAGCAATCTCTGTGAATGCGGACAAGGTTACCAGGACGCAGATCACGTTATTTGGGTTTGTGCTGGGCATCGTGGAGTCAGATCTGAACTGTATGATTCCCTTCGGGCTCGAGGTAGACAACCCAATGTACCGATTCGAGACATTTTGGCTGCGCGCGATCTGGAGTTTATGAAACTCATTTATGTGTTTTTGACTAACATTAGCCTTAGATTGTAGTTTGATTAACTTACTTGTTTAGGTTAAATTTTTGTGAAATGTGTGCGCCAGTGTGTGAGTGTGGTTGTGTGAGTGAGTGTGGTTGTGTGTGTGAGTGTGGTTGTGTGAGTGAGTGTGGTTGTGTGTGTGAGTGTGGTTGTGTGTGTGAGTGAGTGATTTTTTTTTAAATTAAAAACGTTTAGTTAAAAAATTGTAATTTGAAGTTCTAGATATAAGAGAACCATTGTTCCTTATGCTTTGTTCAAAATTTCCACCCCAATTTTCCCATCCTTAAAATTGTTATTCCTATTAACCTCGAGACGACCGCGAGTAATCGGTTTATCCCCTTAACCTTAGTTCTAAGATAACTGATGTATATAAACATGAAAACTTGGCTTTGTAAAGTTGATTCGATTGAGCCTGTACAAATAAATGAATTCATAAAAAAAAAATAAAGTTCAAACGATTTTACCTAACTGTTAGCCAGTTTTGATATATTCAGGTATTTTGTTAGCCATTAGACTAATCATTTGAAAAAGAGGAATAAAAAAATTGTATCAATTGAACAAACATCTTCCCTGTACTTCCTCATTCCGAAAAATACAGATGCCACATTGTCGACGTTGCAAAATAACCATCTTCGATGTCCAATTCTCCCTAAACGAAACAAACAGACCTGTCCTAGCTTCGGCTGGACATATACTAAACTTGGAAATGAACAGACGGTTTGTGCTGTTGGTTATTATTATTTTTTTCGTGCTCCACCTCCCACGCAGCCTTGGTAAAAGCACCAGACCGTTCTGCACGAGAGCGGAACTGGACTGCAAACACACCACCAAGTGGCTGTAATCCACCACTCTAGTGTCGTGCTTATTGATGAACCCGCAACGTAATGCACGCGACACGAGTGTACCCGCTCGTGTATTGCTTTTGACACCGGGTTTGATTTTTGGAAAAATACACGAGCCGAGTGGCTACGATAACATGAAAGCTCTCAACATACACCCAGTATGACACTGGTTGCCACGGATAGAGCAATGCTAGTTGGATGATTCTTAAAATTTGATAATTAGCTTATTGGTTTGTTTTCTTGGCTGTTGACGGGCGCATAAGTTGATTGAATTTAACAAGCACGGCTCGATTAGAAAGAAAAAAAATAAACCACGCGTGTATTCTGCAATCGGACAAAATCGGAAACACTCGGCTGTGGTGTTTGCCGAAGCAACAGTCACGGTGTCCAAAGCCAAACCACGAGCACTGACATTGCTGTTGTACCCACCGGTGTTGGGTGTGAGCCAGGATGCACGGAGTCAAAGAGGCGAATATAATGCACGCACTAGCGTGGTGCAAAGCAGCTCGGCGTGCAGTGTAGTGTTTGGACATGGCTGCTCCCACGGTTCGCACCATAGCGTGGAACGTTTTAGGTGGTTTTGGAAATTCAAAAAGTATGCTATGAAATTTTGTTTTATGTACTTTTATTGGTACCTTTATACCTTATAAATTTCTTAATTTTCTTAGCAATCTTTTGGTGTAATAATATAACATAGTTTCGTATATGAATTTCGAGTAATCCCGGGGGGAAGAGCAACATGAAGAGCACATGATGAATGCAGGAATAGAGTTGAGTTCACTTCGATGTTCAGAGTGGGTCTATGCCGTTTGGAAGTTTTTCGTTTTTTTATTGTGTATTGTTTCAACCTTCAACAATTATTTGATGGCCCGATCGTTGCAGAATCAAATTAATTATATTCTATTGTTTCAATGAATAGTAAATATTACACCACAAGATAGGTCATACGACATCTCTAATTGGACATCTAAAGGCTCAAGAGAATTGAAAAGGATGTAAAATAGTTTATATGATGCATATATGCAGTGTCCAGGATGTTCCGGATAATCCCTGGAGATCTGGCCAGCATCTGAAAAGAACCGATTTCAGTCATATGACACATCACACGCAAGAAGAAACAAAAAACAACTAAAATCATGCTTAAATGAAGTTTACTGCACTACATTGGAAACATTCGAACGAGTTAAACTTTAGAACTTTTGAATAAATTTAGCTTTTTGTAGGAAACGTATGCATTTTGTTTATCAAATTCCGAAATTAAGAAATGTTGCCTGGAAATTGAATGTTTTCGGTTGTAATAAAGTTATTTATTATTATTATTTTTTATTATTGATTCGTCAACAGATAAAAATGTTTTTCCCAATGATAATAAGTTAGGCTAAGCCCTGCACAGTGGATTAGTTAGAAAATTCATTTTGTTCATTTTTGTCTCCCAGCGCAGGTTCATGCATCGTCTCGTGATTTCTTTCAACATTTAAGGCTAATTTTATGAGATAAAATGCTAATTTGACTTTGGCTTGCAAGAACATTCACTAATAATTGTGAATAATATATCAGAATGTTTTGTAGCAAATTTGTTCCTTGAAGAGCTTTCTATCGATGTACCTTTTTCAATTTTCAAAAAAATGTACAATACGAAGCTTAGCACTTGAAAATGGAGGCAATGTCTTATATTTTTTGCATTTTTTTTCAGTAGAAACGGATTCATGTAAAAACTACAAGATTTATCAACATGGTTTGTTCTCAAGAATCGTGCTTCATTTAGTTTAGAACGAACGGACGAAATAAAATTTCAAAAAAGATAATCAAATATGTTTAAAATTGCAAAACAATACGCGACCTCCCGAACGGGCGCGCGACTGACTATGCCCTTAATAACCTCAATAAGGAATAAACTATTAGAATCAGGCATATAAACATTAAAAATTCAGTGGATACCAGGACATATAGGTCAGGACATAACGACAGAGCAGATAATGCAGCGAAATTGGGAACTACAAGGATCTCAGAAGAATCTTATAACTACACCCTTGGCGACATGCAACAAATATTAAAACAGGAAACGTTAATAATGTGGCAGGATAAATATACACAAGAATCAAAAGAAAAGGGAAAATTGCATTATACATATGCCAATACAGTAACACTTGAACCTTGGTTCAAACACATCAACCTTCAAACATTAGATATAATAAGACTAACAAGAATTAGAACTGGACATACTGCAACTAAATAACGACTTTACAGTTGGAACTTAATAAGAAACGACCTATGCGAACACAGTAAAACAACAGAAGATTTAAGACACATATTATATGACTGCTCTGAATATAGCTTAACAAGAAAAAACTATCCCTTGCTTGAAAATAAGATAGAACTGCCTGTTATACTAGCTGACCTTAACGTTGATAACTATAAATCACTGGCCAAATACCTGAGAACAATAAACGCAAATGTTTGAGAAGCATAAATAAACAAATAAACAAAAAGCAAAAACAAAACTCATCATATGTCGATATAAATGAGCTTATCGAAACAAGAAGTACAAGTTTGCCACATGGGGTAACAAAAATTGCGGCGATACTCGATACGGTTGACAAATAAAACAAATACATTCACAAGACTTGGCTGTATGGATCGATAGGTCTGAGCCAAAATACAGAAAAGAAAAAAAAGATCAATTCAGTGGACCCTACACCTACACCTTCACCCTACACAGATAATGTGTGTATATTCGCAACGATAACAACGCTTATTTTTACTTCGCTACTAAATCATATTTTTACCCGTGTTAAATTAGTTGTTCTGTGTCGTATTCAGTGTCATTTAATTTATTATTGTATCGTTCATTACGGAATAAAGTTTTTTTTCCCGTCCAGTGCATAATCGCGTAAAAAATCTATTTTTAATTTATTGTGCTGTGTGATTGTCGCATCTCCGTCGCTTTCCAACCCATTATCTGCTGACGAACAACAAACCCATTGTCCTTCACATCGAGCTAAACCCGTCCCCGTTGTGCTGTTTCTTACGCTATTGCTGGGTTGCATACTCAAAGGCGGTTTCCAGAAACAACAAATATTGATATCATGGCCTGCAAAAAGTGTCTAAAAACTGTTTTGGACTCCGAACGCATCGTTTGTCGTGGATTCTGTGGCGATACATTCCACGTAATTTGCGCAAAAGTTGATGTCGAGCTTCTCGATCAACTTGGTCTGTACGCAAACATTTTTTTCTGGATGTGCGATCAGTGTGCGGTGCTTTTTTCAAACGGCCACTTTCGAAATATTGTAAGCCGTAACGTCAATGAAACAACTGTGACGACGAATGCAGTAGACTCGATGAAGGAGGATATCGCTAAATTGAATTCAGTTGTTACTGCTCTGGCAGTCAAAGTTGATTCGAAGATTCCAGCCAGCTCAACTCCACGCTGGCCAAGAAATGATCGCATTGATTCTGTTCGTGGCTCCCCAAAGCGTCGCCGTACTTCGTCCAGCTCTGAGAATAAACCAATACTTCGCGTAAAAAAGCTCCTATCGATTCAATCACAACCGTTAACCTAAATGACGATCTGCTTTGAGTGTACTTATCAGCATTTCATCCCAGTACTACGAATGACGAAATTTCATCTCTCGTCTCTGAGAAACCACGGGTTATAAAACTGGTTCCCAAAGGAAAAGATCCGTCGACGTTAAACTATGTTTCCTTTAAAGTCGGTGTCAAGCACAATAAAACGGATGTGGCCCTTTCCTGCGATTCGTGGCCGGAAAGTATTCAATTCCGCGAGTTCGATGATTCTCGGTCGAAGAAAGTAACCAAAATCGCCCGGAATGGACCGGAACAGTGACAAACTCAACCTACAGATGACGAAGGGATAGTACCGAATCTTAACAATAAACCTCGTCGCTGCTTTAGCTGCCTACGAAACGAACCTCCGATGCCCCTCACCGTTGCTGCAATCATCCCAGAACGCACTGCCTGTCGCATTATGGGAGACCCAGTCGCGCCAGCTGTTTCCTGCCACCAAAGCCGTTCCATCTCCTGCCATCAGAGTCGTTCTGGCCCTGTGGTCGAGTTCGGTGGACGGGTTTCCCTAACTCCTCACTTAGACAAGTATACATCGATTTGTAACAATTCTCTGCCTGATGAGTTTTCGTGTTCCAGCGCTTCTTTTATCGTGCCTATTTGGGATAGTTTCGGATACGACCACCAACTGTCATCTCGCTCTACACCGGAACGCACACTTGCCAGAAGTCCAAAGGAAGTCCCTATCCCTCTCATTGCAGTCGAGCACATCCCGCCAGCGAACAACAGCCGTTCCGGCCCTGCGTTTGAGTTGGGGGACGGAATCTTCCAAACCTCTACCGCAGGCAAGTACGCTGCTTTTTCGACCGATTTGTTTCGTGATGCTTCTTTGACTTTCAGTGCTTCGAACCAAACGTCATGTTCGCGCAATTTCACTTATCAACCGAGCTCACCGTCATTGGACCCGGAACGCCGGACGCCTAGCTCAGTCGAGCCGTCGCAATTCAGAAGTTCCTGTGCTAGCGATACGGTCTTTGATGCTGCCAATCATAGCTCGAGTGCACCTTAACTAGATAAACAAATGGACAGTAATGATGTAGCTTCGATCAATCGCTACGAGACACCTAGATCAGACTGTCAGCCGCTCCGGACACCAGGACGCGCCGTAGGAAGCCCTTTGGAAGCCCTTGAGCCCTTTGACCCAGTCCTGCCACACGCTGCCGTCGTTCTACATAGTCGTCCTGGTCTTGTGGTAGAATGTGGTGAGAGGGTCTTCCAGCAACCTCTACCCGGCGAGTATTCCTTTATTTCTACGAATTTCCAGAGTCTGATCGAAACCACTCATTCTAGCAACTACCATCAGCTTTGCTCTGCAGCCGATCAATCAGGCGCTCATCCATCTGAGATAACGAGACAAAACGCAGCTCCCATGACTGCCCCCCGAGGACCAAGACAAGCTGCTACTTCGAGTGTCCTAGTGTACTACCAAAATGTTGGTGGGATAAATAGTTCTCTAGCCGAGTATCAATTGGCCCTTAGTGATGGTTGCTATGACATTTACGCTCCCACCGAGACCTGGCTTAACGGGAATACTACGACGAATCAACTCTTTGATGATTCCTACACCGTTTATCGACAAGATCGGTCACCTTCTAACAGCAACAAGGGTATCGATGGCGGTGTTCTGCTAGCTGTTCATTAGAGATTCAAATCCCGTTTGGTCGATCCTCCCAATAGCTCATCGGCAGGGCAAATATGGGCTGCATTGGCTACCGACGATGCATCGCTCTACGTTTGCGTGATTTACTTTCCTCCCGACCGAGTAAATGACGCGATTCTGATCGAAAAGCATCTTGGCAGCAAAATTCTCTTGGGCACTACTTTCCTATCGTTTCTCGATCTACGATTGGCATGACATCACGAGAACTGCTTGATGCGTATAGTACCGCTCAACTCAGGCAACTGGCTGGCAATCAAAACGAGAATAATCTTGATCTGTGCTTTGTTAGTGACGATCTGTGTGAGGATTGCACAGTTATTGAAGCACCAGCACCGCTATTTAAAATCTGTCGGCATCATCCACCTTTAGTTATGAAATTTGCAGTAAATCCATTGAGTTGCTTCCGTGATTCCTCTGAATGTGTTTTTTACGAGTTCAGTAAGGCTGATTTCAGCGGAATGAACGATTTCTTGGGACTTGTTGACTGGGATGAGATCCTCGATGCTTCAACCTCGCTGCATCGACAATGTCTGGTGTACTGCTATATGCCATCGATCAGTTTGTTCCAGTGAGGATGAAACATCAATCACCTAAACCAGCTTGGTCGAATTCCGCTCTCAAGCGCCTCAAAAGAGTGAAGCAGGCAGCTCTCAGACGACACAGCAAATATTGCACCGATTCTACAAAATCGTCTTACGTGAAAGCGAACGCTGAGTACAAGCAATTAAACGATCATCTCTATAACGCGTATCAAGACCGTCTACAAAACAACTTTAAGTCCAACCCAAAACATTTTTGGCGTCACGTCAATGATCAGCGAAAGGAAGTCGGTTTGCCCTCCACGATGACGGATGGTGTGCTTGAAGCTGATTGCGTCGCCGGTATTGCCGGTATTGCCGATATTTTCCGTTCCCAATTCAGCAACGTTTTCTCCGACGAGCTGCTCGACCCGCAGGACATCGCATGACATGGCTATTGCAGCTGGCAAGGAATTGAAGTCCTCAACGGGATGTGGTCCGGACGGTATTCCATCGCTTGTACTGAAACGGTGCGTGGATTTGCTTGCGTCTCCGTTAGCAAAGGCGTTCAATCTTTCTTTGCCCACTGGCATATTTCCGAAATGTTGGAAACAGTCATATGTTTTCCCAGTGTTTAAGAAAGGTTGCAAGAGACTGGTTTCAAATTACCGGGGCATAGCTGCATTAAGTGCAGTATCCAAATTGTTTGAGATGATAATTTTTCGGAAGCTAGTGCAGAGCTACGCGCACTATATTTCGCCGGATCAGCATGGATTTATTCGACATCGACTAATTTGATGTGCTTCACCTCTTTCTTGGTCAAGCAGCTTGAAAAGGGTAATCAAGTAGATGCTATTTACACGGATCTTTCCGCTGCGTTAGATAAAATAAACCACCAGATAGCAATAGCCAAGTTTGATAAATTAGGCATGAGCAACAACTTGCTTATTTGGCTGCTATCCTACCTGACCGGTAATCACGGTTCGTCACCATTTCCAGTTTTGTCCGGCGTGCCCCAAGGCAGCCACCTTGGGCCGTTTTTGTTCCTGCTTTATATGAACGATGTCAATCTAATCCTCAAATGCCTAAAACTTTCATACGCTGATGATTTGAAGCTGTTCTACGCGATAAAGCATCCACTAGACGCCGTTTTTCTGCAACAACAGCTGGGTTCGTTCGCTGAATGGTGTCGCATCAACCGGATGACACTGAATGTGTCCAAGTGCTCGGTGATTTCATTTGGCCGTAAACGTGAACTCTACCAATTCAGTTATGCTTTTGCAGGGCTTGAGCTGCAGCGCGAAACGACGGTTAAGGAGTTGGGGATTTTCATCGATTCCAAAGTGACTTTCAAAGACCACGTAGCATACGTCGTGTCTAATGCGTCATCGCAGTTAGGCTTCCTGTTCCGTTTTGCCAAAAAAATTTAAGGATGTTTACTGCTTGAAATCGCTTTACTGCGCAATCGTCCGCCCTATTCTGGAATATTGTTCTGTTGGTCTCCCTATTACCAGAATGGAATCCAGCGTGTTGAGGCCATCCAGCGGAAATTCATTCGATTTGCCCTACGTCATCTCAGGTGGAGAGACCCGTTCAATCTACCCAGCTATAGCAGTCGGTGCCAGCTCATCAACCTGCATCTACTTGATGGAAGGCGTAACGTGGCGTAACGTAACGTTTTATTGGCGATCGGAAGGGAACATTGATTGTTCTTCACTGCTAAGCATGTTAGACATCGACATACGCCGCCGTAATCTACGCGCACATTCGTTCCTGAGCCTTCGAGCAGCAAGAACCAACTATGGACTCCATGAGCCAATGCGCAGAATGAGTCGTATTTTTAATAGTTGTTACCTAGTATTTGATTTTAATGTACGTAGAGAAACAAATAAGTGTGGTTTTAGACGTGTTTTTTGTCAGTTTGTTTAATTTTATGATTTTAGTTTTAAGATGCCGGTCATTGGGGCAAATATTTTACCTGTTGACTTTAACAAACAATAATTAAATACACAGTGCCTACACCACAAAACAAAAATTTGGTCCATGTGATGCTTTGGGAAGAGTCTTAAAAAGGAATGCTGCTAAAGCAAGTTTGCAGAGGCGTGTAATTACAACGGCAAAGGAGTTTTATAAAACAATCTCCAAGACCGATTCCAAGGTACACTTTGGTTTTGTCTCCGAATATGATTATAAAACAATGGAAAGAAATGGCAAACCCCGTTATAATCATGTAAAGCCAATTTCCGGAACTCAGTCATATCATAGTTTTAGGCCACAAAATTAAAATTATCTTATTGTTTTCCTTCTCTGTAGAACCGAACCGAACCTCAACAATGAACCGATTTCTATTTTAAACTACACACATGATTGATCGAAAACCATGAGATTGTCTTATCAAAGTCCGAATGGAAATCGATATGGGGTATCGTATTGCCCGTGATTTCCTAAATTTAATTTCTGAATATTCAATTTGATACCCCGTGCAATTCTATTACAATTTTACGCATCCCTGTGACAATTTATGATACCCGGCAGAAATCTATAAATTTGATTGAATTTGTCTTTGGGAGTTCAATGGTAGTTTAGACTCCGAAATTGAAATAAGTGCAGATAGTATGACTATGTTACAATCTGTTACAAAATAAATCATTCTTTCTCTTTTTTCGCTAGAGTACCCACACTTCACGCACCTAAGCCCTTAACTTAAGATTCCTGGTGAGTGTGAGTTGGAATACCTGTAACTAATAAATGAGAAGAAGGATTAATAATTTCTATTTAATTCTTACTACCTTTATTGTTAAATTTTTCATGTTCCTGAGTCCAATTTTTTTTTTAATATGTACATCGTTGACCAAAAGGCGCTAAGTAAAGGCACCACACTTTATATTGAATTATTTAATATGGAGGTAAGGTTATCTCATATCGACGTACCCCTGTATACTTACTTGTAAGAATTGAACTCCGGCAAAACATCAGGTCGATAAATATCAAATAACTGAACTGCTCTTTGCCACGATAAGACCTCTGTCGCAGACTCATGATCTTGAATATGTCTATTTCTTCCTTTTTTTGGTGGGTATCCAAACAAACAGAATGTTGTTTGCTCTAAACACTCGCCTATAACATCACGATATGGTTCAAGCATAGGGGATCGCAGCTTTGGAACAATAACATCCAACATTTTAAGCAATAGTTGATTGTTTCCTTTTGAACACCATTGCCGCCTATAATTATAATAAAATAAATGAATAACTATCCAAGTAATATTTCTCATTAGAGCGTGTTTTCATATACCGTCCTAAAAGCTCGTGCGCAACAAAAAACAACATAATAGAGCTGAATAGAGATTCCTCTTCAATTTCGTGTACATCCTGATTCACCCCACGATTTTTGCGATGAAGCATATTTTTGTCATCCTGCCTGTAATGAAAGTGGAATTATGATGACTCTGGCAAACAGTGAAGGGTACAGCGGTCAATTAACCAATAATCTATTAGAGAACATCCATTAATTATGTCACGCATTTGTCTTATCACGTCTTATTGTCTTGTCACGTTTTTTGTATGGCTTTCAATTTTTTTAAATGCATTGTCACGTTTTATTAAACCACCACCACCCTCTCTCCCTCCCAATACTGCGTGACATAATTAAAGGACCGCTTATTGGTTGATACCAATTATTATAGATGCGAAGCTGCTTTTAATTTAGGGCTTAAGTTTTTATACGAAACTAGGTTTATAATACCTTTTAACGATAGCCAGAACACAAAAAAGGATCGGAGTGTGAGAGAATAAGTGTTATTTTAAACTGTGGATGTGTTAATGTGTAGGTGCGTATGAATGTACGTACGTGTGAGTGTATGTGGGTATGATTTTATATGTGGTTTATACGATGGCCGTTCCAATATCCGCGGCAGCGGAACCTCCTCTAGTAAGGCAGTGTGAGTGAATATACACTAAGGTTTTTTTTACACGTTTTTTTGCACAGTTCAGTTGCACGGGTTGTTTTGCAAGGATTTCGGAATTAACGCAGTTATTTTAACAGTTTTTTTTCAAACCCGTGTAAACACAACCGTGCTTATTCAGAATTCATTGAAAAAAACCGTGTAATTCCGGAATCCGTGTAAAAAAACGCAGCTAATACCGAAATCAGTGTAAAAAAATGCGATAACATGCTCAGCCTTTTGCAATAAAAACACTTAGGAGATTTTGTGAAGTGGAATGGATAGCCAAAAGGTAAGCGAGGGCCCCAGTGTCAGAACACAAAATAGGAGTGAACGTGTGAGAGGATAAGTGAGGATAATATATGTACATTCAAGATGGTATATCTCGAGATCCTTACTATCTGCAAAGGTGCGGCCTTTAGCAAAGTTGTTCAGAAGGTCAAGCGCATTCAAAAGATAGCCTGTTCTTTCCGGAATACCCCCGCTATGTGGCGCTAGTGAGTATACAAAATTAGTTATTTTCAACTTGAAATTAGAAGAAAAATAAGTATTTTTTTTAGTAATTAAATATTCCAACTACCTTTGCTTATCTTGACAGATACGCGTATTTCGTCTACAATGTGCAGACTTTTTCAGTGTCAGTTGTTGAGAAGTCCAGTTATTAGTACACTGAAGAAATCTGCACATTGTAGCCGAAATACGCGTATCTGTCAAGATAAGCAAAGGTAGTTAGCAATAATGTAGCCGGAATACGCGTATCTGTCAAGATAAGCAAAGGTAGCTGGCAATAATCGTATCTCGGTTGTACCTCATTGGTTACGATATCCGATATACGATATAAAGGTAGTAGTTGGAATTACATGGAAAATACTATTTTTTCTTCTAATTTCTAGTCACAGGTATTCCACTAAACAGCTCAAACCCTGTGGGATTCATTTTCAACTTTTTCTATCTCGTGATTCTGATAAAATAGAAAGTTATAGTTTTCGGCAAAGCTGTTCACAAGGACAAGGGCATTCAACAGATGGACCGTTCTATTTGGAATTCCACCGCTACGTGGCACTAGGGAGCAGGCATAATTGAGCATTTTCAACTTGTTCTCGTGATTCGTGATTCTGATAAGATGGATAGTTCAAGTCTTGGGCAAAGTTGTTCAGAAGGTCAAACACATTCGAAAGGTGAACCATTTTGTTTGGAAATTGGGCATTTTAACTTGTTCTTTCTCATTCTGATTCTGATAAGATACCAAGTTCTAGTCGTCGGCAAAGTTGTTCAGATGGTCAAAGACATTCGAAAGGTTACCCATTTTGTTTGGAAATGAAGCATTTTTAAATTGTTTTATCTCATGATTCTACTCTGGTCTCTCTTCAATTGTCGAATCTCATGATTCTGATAACATACAAAGTTCTAGTCTTCTACAAAGTTGTTCAGAAGGTCAAGGGCATTCAAATGATGGTCCTTTTGTTTGAAATTCTATCGCTACGTGCGCTAGTGGGCATGCAAAATTTGAAAGAAAAACAAGTGGGCATGCACCATTGAGCATTTGCAACTTGTTCTGTTTCTAGATTCTGCTAAGATAAATATCCATCTAGTCATCGGCAAAGTTGTTCAGCAGATCGAGGACATTCAAAAAATGGGCCGTTCATTTGGAATTCCACCACTACGTGGCGCTAATGAGCATGCAAAATTGAGTATAACTGATGTTGATTCAAGTATATATTAGTTAAATCAACTTGAAATGTATGGTTGTTACAATCATGCACATGGGTTATCGAAAATTCAATGCAAAAATATAGTTGATTGCAGATGAAATATTATTCATTGATTTCTCGTTCTGTTCGGAATTCCTTCGCTATGTTGCGCTAGAGAGCATGAAAAATTAAACATTTTCGACTTGTTCTATCTCATGATTCTGATAAGATAGATAGTTCTGGTTTTTGTCAAAGTTGTTTAGAAGGTTAAGGACATTCGGAAGGTGAACCGTTTTGTTTGGAATTACCCTGATACGTGGCGCAAAATTGAGTATTTTCAACTTGTTCTATTTCATGATTCTGATAAGAGGGATAGTTCTAGTCGTCGTCAAAGTTGAGAATGTTCAACTTATTCTATCTCGTGATTCTGATAAGATATGGTTGAACAAAAGATGGTAAGATCAGTTCATACATAAAAACAATGTGGTAAGAGTAGTAATCAAAGAAGAATGCGTATCAGCAGATACAGCATATATATATATATATATATATACCGATTGTTAAGGAGGATAGAAGGATTTCGGCATTTAAAGCAACAGCAGCCTTGAACGACTCAATTGAAGAACCTGTATCAACAAGGACTGTCCGGAGGGAGCTGCACAGAATGAACCTGCGTGGGCGGGCAGCAATTGCCAAGCTGCTTATAAAGCCAGCGAATGCAGCGAAGAGGAAGCGCTGGTGTAAGCTCTATGCCGCTTGGACAGAAGCCCAGTGGAGGAATGTAGTCTATTCAGATGAATCCTCTTTCACGCTCTTCCCAACAACCGGGCGGGTGTACGTGTGGCGTTCTCCTGAAGAGGAGTACGACAAAGATTGCCTGCTTTCCACTGTGAAGCATGGTGGGGGATCGGTAATGGTCTGGGGCGCGATTTCCTGGCATGGGGTTGGTCCAATTGTCGCTGTAAAAGGCAAAATGAAGGCTGACCACTACAGGACTATATTGGATGAGCAGGTATTTCAACTGTTGGTGACATATGTACCAACAATCAATATGTAACTAGCGATTTGAAATTGGTTCACTGTTGTAGAACCCCTTGGTCCGAATTACACCTTGAAGCCAGCACCTTGTTATACATATTTGCGCCTTTGTTTTGATTTGCTGTGTTATTTTGACAGAGTATTTGAGAGTGTGTTCATGTGAGTTCATTATAAGGGGTGCATTATTGAGCTTGGGACCGAGCTTGGGACGATGTTCTAGTACTGACTGAGCCAAGAAAAAAATCGTTTTTGTATGGGACCTACTGGTCTTAGAGTTAGTCTATGTATGTACTCTACAAAGACTTATTATTTTTAAATTTCAACTAGGTGCTTCCCATGATGCGATCCATTTTCCCAGAAGGGAACGGCGTCTTCCAGGATGACAACGCTCCCATCCACACAGCGAAGTCCATCAAGAAGTGGTATGAGGATCACGCAAGTGATTTCGATCACCTTGAGTGGCCTGCTCAGTCACCGGACATTAATATTATTGAACCATTGTGGGTCAACATTGGAAGCAAGCGGTGTGAAATGTTTTCCCACCACCTTCGTCTTTGAAGGAACTGGAGAAAACTATGATCGACGAGTCGGTATAAAAATACCTGTAGACGTGATCCAAACCTCTACAGCTCCATCTCAAGGCGGATTGAAGCCGTTCTTGGATGCGGACGGAGGACCCACTCGCTACTAATAAAACCCACTCTTCCCATACTTCATCAAATTATTTTCTTGCATATCCGAAACCAAAGCTAAATAAATTGATCGTTAAAGCTACCAGGAAGCTGGTTCAGGCTAGCTAGTGAATCTTATAGTTCACATTTTGGAGTAAAATCGTTATTGGCCCCTGCTACAGGTTCTCCCGAGGGCCGTTCCAGCGATCCAGGGAATGGCTAATGTAGCCTTTCCTTCCCAAGTCCATCGAAACCATGTTTACGAAAAATCATGAAGATAGAGCTGCTGTACAGCATGCCCTGGAGTAAAATTTTAATGGGCCCCTACTACAGGTTCCCCCGGGGTCTTTCCGGTGGTCCAGGGAGTGGCCAATATTGCCAAAGATCCACTTTTCGTTTATAATAAGCTTTGTGGTAAAAAACCAGAAAAAAAAACCAGAAAAAAAGCTGTGACATAGCATGTTTTGAGTAAAATAAAGAACTGACCGCATCCAGGACCCTTCATCAGAACCTGTTTCACGGAAATGGCCATATCTCGGTCAATTTAAGGCCGATTCCTGTGATCGACCTTTCATTCGCTTGGGAAATGTTTTGTTTTTTCGTGTGTTTACTAAAAAAAAAAGTTTGACAACGTCATCTTGTACGAAAATTCATCGCAAAGTCAACATAAAAAATAGTCCCTCCGGAAACCCGGAACAACTCCGGTATCCGGTGACCATGGCCAATTTTAGTACCAAGACATAAAATAACATTTAATTCCCCGACGAATGCTTCTCGAGCAATTGAAATCGGATAATATTTCATGGAGTTAGAGCACTGCCAAGTTGATCAAAAATTTGCCTGTCCCGATCATTTTGTCTATCCCCTGTATATATATATTAGGGTGCCAATGGCATGTATGGGAAAAAATTGACCATCGAATTTCAAAACCGGGTAGTGCTCAAAAGTTTCGTACAGCATGCCCTGGAGTAAAATTTCAATTGGCCCCTACTACAGGTTCCCCCGGGGTCGTTCCGGTGGTTCCGGGAGGGGCCAATATTGCCAAAGATCCACTTTTCGTTTATAATAAGCTTTGTGGTAAAAAACAAGAAAAAAAAACCAGAAAAAAAGCTGCGACATAGCATGTTTTGAGTAAAATAAAGAACTGACCGCATCCAGGACCCTTCATCAGAACCTGTTTCACGGAAATGGCTATATCTCGGTCAATTGTAAGTGTTCGATTCCTGTGATCGACCTTTCATTCGCTTGGGAAATGTTTTGTTTTTTTTCGTGTGTTTACTGAAAAAAAAGTTTGACAACGTCATCTTGTACGAAAATTCATCGCAAAGTCAACATGTAAATATTTGCCCTCCGAAACCCGGAACAACTCTGGTATCGGTGTGATCATGGCCAATTTTGTTACCAAGACATAAAATAACATTTAATTCCCTGTCGAATGCTT